>VUQH01070545.1:0-12873 GCA_015106775.1 Etroplus canarensis | reverse complement strand
ATATATTTGGTTAGCATACAAGTATTTTATAAATATATAACTGTGCTTTACTGTGTTGATATTCATTATATGCTCATATACCCTAGTCTTATTTGGACACTTATAGTGCCCTAATAAGAAGCTGTAGTTGTTTAATAATCTCTTAAATTCTGCTTACAGCAACATTACTATGCATTATAAACAACTTAACAAATGTTCAAAGTGCTTATGAAAGCTTAATAGGGGGCTTAAAGTAAAAATTTTTCTTATATTCATATTTATATGTACTTAATGATTTTTAATAAAAATTCCATTAAATGTATAAAACAGTGACATATATTTACTGTACTGTTATAGGAGACTACTACCAGGCTGCATGGAACATTTACTGTCACTGCACTTGGTGTAGTGCAATTATTGTAATTTAATTTCTACGTTTTCTGATTCACAAGCAGTGCTGGGGGAAGTTTTAAAAAAAGAAACACTACAGCGAATGAAGAAAGAACAGGCTGTGGAGAAAGCCTAAGACAGTGCCAAGGATGCAGAGCAACAAACACCAAGAAAACAGAGAGACAGATACAGATGAAGCAGACGGAGAGAAAACCGGACAAGACACTAGCAGACAAACAGAAGGAACAGGCAGGTGCTGTCACCACATTTGGATGGAGAAACAAAACCAACTACATGCCAATCACAGTGTTTGGTTTGGAGAGAGCAGACTCTAAAATTCCACAGAATTTTTGTTCCCAAACATGCACTTTATGAGTGTCATGATCAAATATATATTGCTTTAGCAGATAATAAAAGTAAACAACACTAAATTAAGGTTTGGCCATCTATTTACAGACCTTGTAGAGCAGTCTCTGGTGACATTGCTCTCATCCTTAGATCTCAGTCTGTTTTTTCCTGTGCCTTCACTACTTGTGCTTTATAAAAAAAAAAAAAATCTGTATCAGACGTAGAAATTCACAAAGTCTGACTGTTACATGCAATTCACCAGTCTACTATGACTGAGACAGGGATGAGACAGTTTTTAGATTGCACTTCCACCCACATCCCTGTGTTTCTTCAGCAATATCTCTTGGCCTCTCTCTCTCATCAAAGACTCAAATCCTGCAGATTAAATATAACATTTTCCTATCGAGCATTTGAATCATTTTTATTTCACAAGCTAATTTGCATATAAATATGTTTTGTGTAGTGACAGAGGAAAGAGGGAAGGAAAGCTTGTCCCTTTGTTTTCTCTTTTGGCTCATCCTGGTCTAGTCACTGTACCTGAGAAGCAACATTAAATCCAGTTTAAACCACAATTATAAAACAAAAGCAAGTTGACAGATGACTTTGGAATATACTTGCTAAATAAATTCCCTGTTTCACCGCTATGGTATAAATGATGGCAACATTATAGGGGAGATTAATGAAAACATGGTTTACTGTATCATCTACTGAACACAAGCAAAATACTGCAAATGAAGCATTTCTTCCAACTTGTACAATGAAGTACAGCATTTATTCATGAGAATATAAAATAATATTAATCTTTACAAAATTCTCAGATTAATCCAATTCCGCTGGTTCAGTTACACTTGGCTGAGTTTTTCGACAGCACTTTTAAGAGACAGAGAAAACATTAGGAGAATTTTTCTAACCACAGACCAGTTCACACTACATGCTTTATATTTGATGTGGCTTCTTTATGGCAACTGAAGAAATACATTTAATATGGGAAATGGAAAAAAAGTGTTTTCAGCTGCCCTAAAGCTTTGTGAGCCTTTGGAAAATTTGCATTAAAATTATGCCTCCTAACACAATTATCTTCATGGGATTTTTACATCATTGCTGCTACTGTGCCCAGCAGTCGTCAGGTGCCCTGGATGAAGGGTAATCTGATAATCTTGTTAGCACTTATTTACAGTTGAGTAGATAAAATATTTCACAGCAGGCTGAGGGTAGACCTTGGAAGTGAGATGCCTCAGATCCAGTGTGAGATTAAAACACTAATCTGCTCATCTGATGTTTAAGTACAATGATTAAACTGTATGGAGAGCATGTGTTCTTGTGTGAGTCACTGTATGTGTTTTGCAATGGAGGAAGAAGTATTCGCACTGGCAATTCTGCAATTAAAAGTCAAGGTTCCAAACTAGTAAATATTACTCAAATGTAAGTTCCTACTTATTTGGGAGAATGTATTTCAAGTTTATTTTAAAAGTGACTAAAGATGAAACTCTGCATAGTGAATACTTCTAGTTTTCATGAATTTTTTAAATACATTTTCTTGCAAGTACTGTTTTTGTTGACATTTTTAAAAAAATTGTACCTAAGGTGATATTCACTTTGTTCCATAAGTGCTTATATATACCATCTGGAGACCCAAGCTCTTATTTCAGATTCATGGGATGAAACAGGTCTATGTTGAGCAGAATGAAGTATAGGATCAGAAAAGCCAAATGTAATGTCCCCATAGGAGAACTCAGGGTCTCAGGAGGTTGAGGACAGTACTTGAGTGAATGTGCTATAAGAAAGTATTGCAGGGTGAGCCATAAAGAGCAGCGTACTTATTAGCCTGCTTTTGAAAAAAACAAAAACAAAAAAAAAAACTACTTGAAGATGTGGTCAGCTCAAGATGTAAGCATGCACATTACTGAGGATTTAAAAGGTAAGATTATAAAGGCAGTAAACCTTAATGGCAAACATTATAGCAAGGTTCAAGCTTTCTAATTGTGTCCCATAAAGGCCACAGTCAAGGGCATTATACACATCTGAATTCAGCCAGCAATAAGACATATACAGTAAGAAATAAAAAGCTTACCATTAAAATAAGGAATAACTCTAAAAGACACTCAGAAGACATCACCTTGTCTCTGACAAGGTGTTGTCATGCGCATATGGTGTGAACTCCCTTTAGGGGTAACAAAGTAGAAGCAGGAAATTGCTTTGTGCCATGAAGTAATGAAGTTGTGAGAAATGACAATGACTTTGCAAGCTACCAAGGCCAATCAAGGGGAACACTTGTGGGACAGTGAGACTGTCGCCAAAAAATTGTCTCAATAGTTCTGTCATAATTATTGTGACAAGTTGCGTTGCTTCGCACTGATTGGACATGGACGTAAGAATGCATTGCTGCCCCAGTGTCCCCACTCAATTCCACAGCCATTAGTGTCAATGCAATATGAGTGATTTGTTACTGTGCAAATAGGACTACCATCTGCTACCAAGAGAAACATGTGCTTGGTTGCATAAATCTCTGTGTAAAACTTCACTTACAGATTAATTTCTTCAAAACCAAAGAGACATCTCAATAAACATCTGGTATTAATTCTGTTGTCACAGAAAATGCTAAATAAATAGTATATAGTAGTATATATAAGTATAAAAATAGTAAGCATACTTGGTGTCAAACATCAGTTATGTGTTCTGATAATAATTGTAACCCTTCATTTGCAAGCCTGCCCAATATGCTATTTTTCTCAATTTAAAGTTATGTTTCAAAATGTATGTAAAATAATTTGATTTAGTTTGGAAGTTGCATCGAAAATCTGATTTAAAAACTTTTTTCTTTTGTTGAAATGTTACTGTTACTTTAATTACAGTTTAAAAGTACTGCTTTAAAATAAACCAAAAATCACTAGACATGCTTATGCACAAATCAGTCCTTGCAGAAACAATCCATGAAGAGAGATAACAAAGGGGTTTTGGGGAACGTGGGAGCAATTTTGGTGATGAACAAGCTTTTACTGTAATGGCTTGCCAAATTGCCCTCTCCAGAAAAGTATTGTATTCATTTAACCATGAAGGTGATCTGACCTGGACCAAGTAGTTTTAGTTTGCTAAACATAGCCGCATCTTAATCACAAGGGTGCCAGAGCAGAAAATACTCATATGAGTCCTTGTGGAAAGTGCCAACGGATGCCCTATATTGTAGTCTATGTATATTTTGTACTCTGAATGTATCTATGTATATATTCATTGTCTTATGTAGCTTAAATGTACAGTAGACTGTTGTATGCAGTTAATATTATAAATTGTTGATTTAACAGTAATGTATACCATGATATGTTTAAAAGAAAAAATTAACAGAATGGATGGTCCTTCAGATGCTTAGGAACCATTATTAAGTTTCAGTTGAAGTAAACTGAATGTGTGTTTTAACTGTTGATGCAAAGATTGCTAGAACAGTGACACAAATAAAATAAATGGAGATTCAAAAACATTTCTGTTATGATCAACAAACTTTCCAATTGTATACATTTAGAGGCTGAAAGGGCAACTAAGGTAAATAAAATGGGTAAAAAGTAAATTTCGGCTAAATATGAATTCTTTAGTACATACATTCACAGACTGCACAAAATAAATGCACCGCCGTTGTCAGTGAAAATAAAACACGGTCTGTAGCACTTCATACTTTTACTAATCACACCTCCTTTCTGTGCTTCTCTGTGAACTTCAGTCTCCCACTCTGCATGTTAAATGTAAGATGGAGCCAAGACAATTCCAGAGGGGCTGCACTAAAATCAGTTGCTGTCAAATCAATGAATGTCTGAGACAGACAGAATAATCCACATGTGAGCAGCTGTGCCTCAATGAAACAACACAGTGGTACTTGGGGGGCCACTGCGACCCACTCAAGTCAGCTCAAGTGTCTGTCTTTGTTGAGGCATGGGAACACCCGCTGATCTGCCATGACATATACCATGTTATGTAGCATGTCTGAAGCAGCAGTTGGGCCTGTTTCTTTAATTTACAGCGACAAGGGGAAACACGTCAAAATCCAAGCTCATGCTGCCCATTGACTACGCAAGGAGTACCCTGAGCTATTCACCATCTCTAGTGGGTACAAGCCCTTCATACACTACATTGTTATCCATCTGCTGTAGTGCCTCCTGGATTAAAGAGTAGCACTCACCCTCTGTCCATCTGACTCTAAAGGTCTGCAGCCCAGCCTGAATGTCAGGGGCAGACAAGTCTCGGGGCTGCCAAGAAACCTCTGAACAAATGTCACAACACTGGTGCTGACAACCTTCTCTAAGTGCTTGTTAAATAAAGATGTGGTGCCATACACTTTAAATCAAGGTACAAAAAGTTGTTATAAGAGTGATGTGGGTTGTTCCAGTCAAATGACATATTTTCACAAGCTGATGAGAGGTACATGGATAAGAGCTATTTTATAGAACATGTTAAAACACTGGATCATTTTCCTCAAGTTTTGACAAATTGCCATCCCTTTGTATTTTCTTCTAAATTTTCACCCACTCCATATCTGGCTCACTCTGCCCTTTAGAGTTTTCAATACTGAATGGAAGACAGCATAGCATACTGCAGAGATGAGGATACAGTATATTTCTTTATTATCCTTTCATATAACTGTCTTGTATTTCAGACCACATGCTGTCTTTCATTTTTTCCTGCAGTTCACCACAGATCAAAATCTTTTAATTAAAAAGGACATCTTTGGTGCAGCACATTTCCCAATGACGTGCCAACCTTTTTGAGCCAGTTGCCATCTGCCATCACAGCAATGTGGCTGAGGCCTTATCCCCAGCAAGCTGTGTGAGCTGTGAGCCAGCAAGAGAGAAGGAGACAGACAGACAGAGCGACAGAGAGAGAGAGAGAGAGAGAGAGAGAGAGAGAGAGAGAGAGAGAGAGAGAGAGAGAGAGAGAGAGAGAGAGAAAGAGAGAGAGAGAGAGAGCGAGAGAGAGAGAAAGAGAGAGAAGTTGTGAAGTTCTGTTTCCTGGAGGAGGCTACTTTTGCATTATGCATTTTTTCCAGAAAAAATGCATAATATATTTAGAGAGAAAAATATTTAAATAGAGTTTTCTATTCTGTATTTTTAAACATAGTTGTAATTGCCTTCTGGGATGTGAAAGCTTGTTTATTGTGCTCACATTCACATGCCTTTGTAAATATTCCTACATCTCAGCACAGTGCTCTGATGGTTGATTTTGCTGATTGCTCTATGTTAGGATAAATTATATAAAATCATCCTGCAGTGCATTATTTTTAACTTAAAACACATTGTTAATCTTTTTACCAAACATGTTTTAGCAGTTTATTTCAAGAAAAAGTCAAAAAAGGTAACTTATGAATACTTATAAACAAGACAATTACTGAGTAGTTTAGGTTAATGACAAATTCTGCATTAAGCATTAAAGTGGACCTATTATGGGTTTATTGCTTGTCAGTGTACATGTATGTACAAGTAATCCCAAGTTCAGGCTTCAGACTGATCTAAAAGCTGTGTTTAAAGTAATGACATCAGTGAGACGGGTTATCTCTAATGTGGTCATCTCATGCACACAGCTCTGACTGTGAGGACAGAAGCCTCACCCATCTACTGTCCAAACCTTCTGTTTTTGAGAAGCAGCCAATCAGAAGACAGTTGTCTTAAAAGTGGTGGAGGTGGTTTATTTCTAACACAGGATAAACTGGGGCTACACAAAGGTGCACTCTGACATAAGTAAAGATTAAGCAAAGCTTCTTGAATGGAGTTTAAGCCATAAAATAATGAGCTGAACAGGAGCATAATGGGCCAGTCTACTCTCAGTGCAAGTTTCAAGGATAAATAAATGGGAGGGTTGTGTCAGGAAGGGCATCTGGCATAAAATCTGTGCCTAATCACATTCTGATTCATCTACTGGAGCAACCCCTTGGGGGAAAAGATAGAAGCTGAAAGTACCTAATGTAAAAAATAAATATGGATAAATACCTGAAAAGAGAATTGCTACAGTAAAATTTGAATACTGTCTGTTGTGATAATATGCCTTCATAGTACATTTAAAATAATAAACATTATATGATATAGGATGGATAGTCTTTTATTGTCTTAAAACAAAGAGTCAATGGTGGTTTAATGTGAATTAAAGTTCCTTCAGAGTCAATGTGAGAGTAAGAGAGGCTTTCCCTTCACTCTCCAGTGGTTTTAGGTCTTTTAGTGACCTCCATCACTGGTGTCCTTCTTAAAAGGTCACTGAGTTTTTGAGGTGCAGAATTACAGCTGTGCCATACTTCTTCTATTTCTAGATAATGTATTTCGGGATGGTCACTGAGCTGGAAATGATCTTGTACCCATCTCCTCATTTGAGCTTATCAGACTTACTGTGGATTGTAATAGAGTCAAACACCTTAGTACCCACAGCTAATTAGAAGGCATCTAAAATCTGGTGGCCGCTTCAGTGATAATTTGGCGCTTCGTAATAAAAACAGGGAACACTAAAGCAAACAAGTGTTTTATATCGGTGATTAATTAAGATAATGAAGTAGAGATATTTTCAGAGTGATTAAAAAAAGGCACCCTAATTTCACATTCACTGAATGTTGTTAGATTAGAAAACAAAAAAGGGATCGTGAGTCCTTATTAAAAAAACTCCTTTTTATATTTACAAATGATACATGGAAAATATCAGACACTGATGAATGCTACTTTAACCAGGCGCAGTGATAAGTATATAGAAGCGATGGCAACTCATCCGAAGTGTACCTCTGTGAGGCTGCAGGCAGCCAACTGTAGGTCATTTGGAAAAACTCTGCAAGTTTCCATGGCAACCAATTGGTGTGCAAAGTCTTCAACAACACCCATCCACAACGAGTGTCTGTAGAAATGTAGGCCCCTGACTTTATTGATTTAATTATGAAGTACAAGAAGAGAGAATCTTCCCTTCCCTGTACTTTTTCTTAAATATGTTTACACTGTTACATAATGGATAGTGCATATTGTGTTTGATTCACCATAAATCATCACTGAACCTGAATTTGCTTCTCCTTCACTCGAATCCAATTAGCAGAGCCTTCATTTACACATAAATTAACTGAGTTTAATCAACATCTCCTTGCCAGAGGAGAGAAGATCTTCACAACAAATGGGTCAATTTTGAGAACAAAGAGAAAAGGCTCATTTCACAATAGCTGAAATATTATTGAGAAAAATTACTCTTGAAGGCATACATTAACTGGAAAGAGAAGGAGCGGAGGAAAGATAAAAAGAAACAATAGATAACAGGTTGTAGCTGCGGCGTTAAGAGCAATGCTTTTTCCTTTTTCACGTGTCATGCTTCACCCACCTCCCTCCTTCCTCCTCCCATCCTCATGTGCCTCTGACAGGCTCTGTGTGGGTGTGCATGAGAGAAAGAGAAGGAGAGGGAGTGATGGAGAGAAAAAGCTCTTATTTATGTAAAAGCTGACATGAGAGGAGGTGCTCGGCTGAAGCACAGAGCCTGACCAAAGCTCTGTTAACTCTTCGCAGTCAGAGCAATACCAATTAAATCAACGATCTCCACGTCAGTAAGAGTAATGCAAAGCTGACTTTTAATCTCTTTATCTGTTACCAGCATACAGAATGTCCAGAGTAACTACCATTTCCTTGGCTGACAAATTCTCCGCCTCTTTATATTTACAATTCTCCCTTTAAAACAACTCTTTCAGCAGAAATGGGCATAGTAAGCTTTTACTAGACCTCTTCATATTCATGAAATTAGACTGAATATTACAGCTTACAATCTGAAAGACTAGTGAAGATACTTAAAGTAAATGTAATCACTCCCTTAATACGCAAAATCAGGACAAAAGAGGATTCTAATTGCCTCAACAGTGTCTTGATTGTTAGTGACTGTTAGTGCTGTATGCAGACAATCATGTCATTGTAAACAAACACTGTGTAGAATTATAATCCCAGCATACAGCAATTAATCACTTTTGCCTGTTGTGGCTTCTGTTGCAGTATTTCAGCAAACTGTTCAGGGTTTTTGAATGCTGTTAAACCATTTATTATATGCATGACACAATCAGTAAAATCAGATGCAACATATTCACTCCTCTCTATTGATAATGACAGCACTTTTCCTCTTTCAACAGCATCCCTTTCCCAAAGACTCAGCACATCTAATGAAATATTAAAGGCAGAGTACAGTGGGAGGTCTGAAGCTTTCTGCTCATACATTTTCTGTGAGTGTGTGTTGTACATACTGGCTAAACATATGTTAAAGAATTTCAGTTTGCCCGTTATTGAGGACAATGCCCTGTGTGGGTTTTGTACACACATGCAGTACATGCAGTACAGTATGTGTGTCCATGCAGTAGCGGTCAGTAAGGAAAATCTGAAATATTTGGGTTTTTCGGGGGGGAAGCAGGCTTCAGTCTAGCTGTAAAGAAGAATAAAAAACAGATGTTTCTGATGACCTGTAATTAAATGTCTCAGTGTTATCAGCCTATATAATTTACCCATTCATTTTACAGATACTGCCAAGGTGGCAGGCACTATTATGCAAATGCCAAGTGATGAATCCAAATGCAAATTTAGGTGTACAAGACGAAACCAATACAGAGCCACTAGCTTACATCTGGCCACATTTGTTAAGCAGTTGTACAAATTTGTCTGTGTTTCAAAACCAAAACAGCTTAGTTGTTATTTTTCTAATGTAGAAATCTTCTCTCTGCTCTTTCAACATACATGATGAGAGGGCCAATTAAAGATGGCACTGCTTTGTGTCCTTTCTTACTGAGAGTGCTTTGGTAATTCTTTACCTAAGACCCTATATGCTTAGGCTGAAAACATGAAGCTGTAGGATTTGGGTTGTAGAATATAGCTGTGCTTTTACAAAGTGAAAAGGCAGATTAAATAAATACTCTATGCCATTGATTTAGATATTGGGATCCTTCATACTAGCCCCCAGTGCTACACTGTGAAACTAATTTGGTTGCTCATCTCATTCCTCACTTACGTAATCAGCTGATATAATCAATTTTACAGGACCACAGATGGATGAAATCCGGTATCATCTTCTTCACCTCGCCCAGTTTCCTGATGCAAATGGCTTTTCAGTGGCTCAGCAGGTATAGTTTGAATTGATATTTTGGTCGAGTGAGTGCAATTACACTCCAAGATACAAAAACAAGAAAAAATATTCTTAAGAATGGATAATATTCATGTTGAAATCAGCCTCAATATGATGCCCTTTCATAAACATTTAACTTCAGTCACACTGAGGCTTGGTGACACAACAAAGCACTTTTGGCAGGACTGAAATAGTACCCTACTGCTCCACCGATGCTGATGTGTGTGAGCCTCCCTGCTGGACTAACATCAGCCCAAAATGTCAACCCTTGGCCTCTTTCCCCTCCCCTGCTGACCTCACTGTTATCTCTGATTAATAATAAAGGCTTATAGGCACGCACACACATATACAAAAGACTGCTTTCACACAAACACACTTCTCAAACTCACAGCCTTTCTAGCCTGTCCCCCAGTGACGGGGGAATTATCTAAAACAGCAGGAAACAAGTGTGCCAGAGCACAGTAACCTTCCATAGAGGATAATGGCACAGTAGCAGGTTGTTATGAGGTGAGCGTGGCAAAAACGGGAATCCTTGCCCAACTCTCTTAGATGTATACATGGAATGGATAGATACATGCAATGAAAGGAAAGACTAACATGATGGTAGCTGGGGAAGAAGCAAGATAGTATTGTATTTTTTGTTTATCTAAACCTAGGTACACAGATGCAGAAGATGACAAGAAGCCAAATAAGAGTTTTTTCAGATTAGCTTTCAGTGAGAATAAACAGTGGGGGAAAAAATACTTAAAATTCACTCCTTTAAGTAATTTCAGCATCCTTCATTCCTCCATCTTGTTTTTTTTAATCCTGACGTGCACAAACCAGGAGGTATGTGTGTTGATCGGCTCTTTGAGGTCTGTGTGAAAAAAATCATCATCAAGGACACTCATGGAAACAGCATCCTCCTTCACACCTGATAGAAACTAGACAATCTTGAAGAAAAGTTTCGGATTTTAACAGCTGTTCATGAACTGATTGGTGGCTGTCAATTCAACAGAATGATGTAACCCTTCATTTCAATAACAAACAGCTCTTGTAGCGCCAATCAGCTCATAATCCAGTTATGAGGATTAAATTCTTACCGCAGCTTATTTGGATCAGGACTAACAAGAAATTAATTGAAAGGGGCTGACCCTATAGGAATAGCGCTCTGCAGTTCAGCTGGCAGAACAGACTGAGAAAAGCTCTGAGTGAGTGACAATACTGGCGATATAATTGGGAACATAACACACACACTCAAACTGGCTGTTTGCATTACTCACATGGTGTTGTCATCAATAGCTGGAGGGACATAATTTTCATGTACTGAAGCTGTGGATCCTAAAAGTACAGGCGACTAAACCAAAATGCTTGAATCAAATCAATTAAAGAGCACACACACACACACACACACACACACACACACACACACACAACTGTTCATTTCCTTGATGTGCTAATTGCTGGAGGTGTGTTTCTGAAATCCAAAGTAGGACTCTCTTACCTACAGATGCACAAAATTTCACAAGAACCTGAAAAGCTGTAATTAAAGGGTGACACATTTCTGCTCCTCTCCCACTGTGTGTGGGATGGCCTGAAATAGAATTGCAGGGTTTCAACTGGCAAATCCCACTCTACACCGCTGCACAGGCACCATCCGGCGACTTGGGGAGGGTAGATAGATACTGTCTATGTTCCCGTATATGTGGAAATTTTAACAAATGATCAACAAGACAGGTGCGATGTGGTATGATGACAAACGAGGAGCAACGGGCACAAGTGGCAACAGACACACACACACACACACATACACACACACACACATAGTGAATCGGTCTGCAGACCGAGCCTGTGACCTGTGCGAGGAGTGGACTGGTGATTCATAAACTGAGGCTAATTCCTGTGTGTGATGCCATTTACATCATTTGCCTGAGGGTGCACTCTTTAATATGGGACCATTATTATTCCACGGAGCCTTGTGTTGCTGGTGGGGAGGAGGGTGCATGTGCGCTATATCCGTGTATGTTCATTTGTCTGTGAATGTGTGTCTGTTAATGTGCCTGTGCGAGGATGTGAGAAAGAGTGAGGGAGAGAACGCGAGAGAAAGAGTCTGTTGCTATGCACTTTTACACGTCCTCCCACTGGTCTCTTCACATGAAAAATCATGGCAGAGAGGAGATGAACGCACAGAGCCGGGCCATTTTCCTGTGATGCAACAACATTTTAGCAATAAAAGTGCTGAAAGCTTCAGTGCCGCGTCAGAGGTCGGGCAGATCCCGGAGTCGTCTAGATGCTGTGAGGGAATAGCGTCTGTACCCCCCCTTAAATTGCTTGTTGTTTTGCCAGATTGCTCCATTACTCCAGTGGATTCCCGGGTTAGAGGAATGGGGAAGTCACTGCTGTGTTTTATTGCTGGATAAAGGCAGTATGTTATTTTGCAGTTTAACCTAAGGTAAAGAGTAACTTTATGTTGGTTATTATGTAACTTTTGAGTTACATAATGGTTCACAAAGTAGATGCATGTATGACTGAAAGGGTTTTGTCTTTTCTCCCACTGGCTGCAAATAAAGTAAGGTGTGAAAATACTGTTGCTTCTGAAATTCTCAAGCTCAAATACTTTGAGTAAAGTTATTTAAATTAAAAGTCATGCTAAATGGTTAAATCTTATAGATAGATAGATAGATAGATAGATAGATAGATAGATCGATCTTTGTTGGGAGGTTCACTTTGGGAAAATAAAAACGCCAGCAGCAGTGTAAGCACCATAAAAAACACACCATCAAATATAAATTATATAAATTATATAAATCTTGCACTATATAAGTATAAAAAGAAAACAAATATAAGTTATATAAATCCAACACTATATAAATATAAAAAGAAGAATTTAAGCATAAGTATACACAGTTATGTTCATATTGCACAGTTGTCGTCTTGTCTAATTGTCCAGTTGGTCAGGCTGACTGACTGACTGCTCCCTATCTCTGTCCTTCCATTCCCTCTCCTCCTCAGTGAGGAATTGAACAGGTTAATGTCCCGAGGGACAAAGAAGTTTTTCTGTCTGTTGGCCCTGCTTTTTGGGAGGAGCAG
>VUQH01070544.1:0-16149 GCA_015106775.1 Etroplus canarensis | reverse complement strand
AATCAAATTGAATCTCACCACTGGATAATTTTTGTTGAGCACATATGCTACAGAGCAATTTAAACATCACATAAAATCAAGCTTAAATGTTTACTCGAAAGGAAATGAACACATTTTTATTATCTTTTTGACTGGTGATTATAATGGCCCTTTCCTTTTCTTTTACAAGTCCTTGGTGAGTTTTTAAAGTATTTCTCTCTCTCTGTTTACATAGATGGAATGTCTGATTTTTCACAGACAGATGGTCATCATGGTTTAAATAAAAGAACATTTTTCAGAGTAGATCTAGTATTTTATAACTCAAGTATATTTGTTAATGGATACATTCATTGATTTTACAACATTACGCTACAGTAGAAGAAATATACGATCCAAAATAGTACATTTAATATGTTATAATATATTACATCAATTATTGTGTCAAGTTTTCTAAAAAAAAACATATTCAAGTGTGACCTCATGAATTTTAGCTGAGTCCATTTCTGTTATTCAGTGAACTTTCTTGCCCTAAATTTTATAATTTAAAATTTATCAATGATAAGGCC
Organism: Etroplus canarensis; assembly: GCA_015106775.1. Classification (NCBI taxonomy): domain Eukaryota; kingdom Metazoa; phylum Chordata; class Actinopteri; order Cichliformes; family Cichlidae; genus Etroplus; species Etroplus canarensis. The sequence continues at coordinate 15,604 of VUQH01070544.1, read as the reverse complement.
ATTTTGTATCCCAGGTAGCATCTTGGATCACACATGAAACTAACGTCATACATTTTGTGATTTCCTGCCAAAATATCTCTTTTTTTTCTGCAAGACCACAGGCAATGAGTCTTAACGTTGAGGAGTTATGGCAACACCAAACTTTTGGTGTAAATGGGATATATGTACAAGCCTTTATGCCATTAAAGATGCTTCAGTTCTTTGCACTCTTCCTAATATTGTCTGAACAAGGATAATGTTGAAAATTGAAAATGTCCCTCAGACCCAGCTGAATGCTTCAGAAGTAAAGGCTGGAATGTTTTGTAGCTGCTCCAAACATACTGTATATATGGCAGCATTGCATTTGAAAAAACTACCTTAAACAACTAATTTGTATTCTTATATTTTCAGACTTGCTTGATTTGATGACAGCTGTAGTTACAGGTGTTACCATGAAGGCAGTTTAATGTAGCAGCACTTCTTGAGCAGCTACTTTGTCAGAAAAACTGAAGAACAACTGGTGCCTGAGTTTACAGAGCAACCAAACAAACCTGCAGTTAATGCTAACAGCAACTGTGATCGGAAATCCTGTTCCACATGGCGCTAGTAGTTTTCCGCTCAGCAGCAGGGCACAAGAAAGTTGTTACCTTGCTGGAAAATTTCACTGCATCAGGTTCTTGTTTCTTTACTCCCTTGCAAAAAATAAAACTGTTCTGTTTTGTAGACACTTTCAGATGCACAGTAAAAGTCAGCACTAATACTAAATACTACTGTACAGGTACTATATTTGTAATAAAAAGCACACCAAAAGCAAAGCTTAAATATCAAGACACATGTGTGTCTTGTGTTCAAAATAGCTGTAGTGTCAGATGTTTTCTTTTGATTGCATTAGACAAAGGCTCTTTTGACACTCACCGTGAGTGCTGCTGACCTTCCTATTCCAACTAAAGCCATAAGACAGGTAGCTATTAAGATGTAGCTACTGACAGTTTTTTTCTTTTCTTTTTATGATGGATTGTCTACATTGGTGGTTTGTTGTGGTTTGCCCGCTGTTATTAAGCTCCACTGTCAGTCAGGACCTTGATGTGTCTTGTGTCTTGTGTCATAACTCTCCCTATCCACCAACTTCATAAACGAACTGGATTTCCTTTTGACAGATTTTAAAAATAATAATAATTTAATTAGTTACTCTTTGTGCAGCTGTATATTGCATTACAAATGTATACTTATCCCATATCCAGAAAACTTATATTCCAAACTGCAACGAAAACAAAATCTGTGATATGTTCATTCACATGAACCTTTATTTAACTGACAAAATTACAAAGATTTTAATAGTTTTACTGAATTTCATTGTATTTTGTAAATATGCACAAATTTAGAATATGATGGCTGCAACACCTTTACTTGTAAAAACAATGAGAATACTGATTGTTGTAGTTTTGCAACTGGAAATTTTGTCCATTCTGCTTCAGTAGGAGATAGATCTGGACTGGCAGCAGGCCAGTAAAATGTCCCTACAGAATGTGGTCTGGCATTGTCCTGTTGAAAGAAGCATGGACATCTGAGAAAGAGACATCACTTTGATGGCAGCATATGTCTCTCTAAAATCCTAATATACGCCTCAGAGTCAGTGGTACCTTAACATACATGCAACTCACCCATGTCGTGAGCACTCATGCACCCCCATACCATTACTGATGCTGGCTTTTGCATCATTCACCAATAACAGTCTGGATGGTCATTTTCATCTTTGGCATAGAAAACTTAACACCTGCTTTTTGAAAACAAGTTGAAATGCAGACTCATCTCACCACAGCACATGGTTCCACTGTCTTCTGATCCATTATAATGAGCTCAGGGCCCACAGAACTTGGCAGTGTTGCTGCATAGAGTTGATGTATGGCTTCCTCCTTGCTGAATATGGTTTCAAGTCGCATTTTTGGATTCAGCGATGGAGTGTGTTAAGTGCGAATGGTTTTCCAAAGTACTCCCCAGCCCAGGTGGCTGTACTTGTCACAGTAGCACAATGGTTTCTCGGGCAAATGTCACCTGAGAGCTCGAAGACAGACCTTGCCCTTTGCGCACTGAGATGTCTCTTAAGTCTCTGAACCTTTTTACAATATTATGAACTGGAGATGCTGAAAGGCCTAACTTCTTGCAGTCTTGCATTAAGAAATTTTCATTTTGAGCTGAATAAAAATTCTCTCTCAAATTTTGACACAAGTGGTGAGCCACAACCCATTCTTGCTTGCTTGCTGTGATATGTTAATTCATGTGAACCTTTATTTAACATAAAAAAGTACAAAGAAAAGATTTGCAATAGTTTTACTGATCAACTTCGTTGTATTTTGTAAATACACACGAATTTAAAAATCGAGTTATTTTTTAAATTATTTTAAACCCACTCATGATATCTCACCTGCTCCCAATTAATAGTCTTCCAAACCACTGTTACTTGAATATTCTGCACACTTTTAAATGTTATTTTAACTCCACCCCAACTTTTATCGTGTTGCAGCCATCTAATCCTAAATTTGTGTGTATTTACAAAATACAATTAAGTTGGTCAATAAAACAATTTAACTCTTTCCTTTGTACTTTTGTCAGTTAAATAAAAGTTCAGGTGAATTAACATAACACAGATTTTTGTTTTTTATTTTGTTTTTTAAAATATTGCAACTTTCCTGGAAAAGGGTTTTGTAGTTGTCACTAAAAGTCCACTGCAAAAATAGGTGTCCCTCACAGCACACCATCTGGTAACCATTGATTATACTACTGAATGTATTTAAAGATTTATAAACACAGAAAAATACCTCAAAATGATAATATTAATAGTTTTTTAACAGGCAATAATTCAAATAATTTTGTTACCTTCAATTCTCTTTTTCATATTATCTCTTAAAATTATCATCCTTTTACATAATTTTTATCAAAAGCACTTAAAAAAGGAGCATAATTCAAACACACATGAAAATCCTTTTTTATCATTTTTTTCTGAACATCAGATGATTTGGCTAATATGACTTGGAAACCAAAAGATCAAATGAGCAGCAGGGATCAGATCTTGGCATTAGAGATCTGACTAGATAGACTCAGACAATGTCTATTAAAATGGCTGGAGAAGCCTCTCTGAAATGAGACCTGACATCTCTTTTCCACAGTCTGTCAGGAGTATTTGGTGGCTAATTTGAAGTCTACAAAATCTGTGTGTATGTGTGTATGGGTTTGTGTGTGTGTGTGTGTGTGTGTGTGTGTGTGTGTGTGTGTGTGTGTGTGTGCATGTGTGTGTTAGAGAAAAAAGAGAAAGAGACTGAGCTTCAGTGGGAGGTTAATGTAAGGGGTGACCAAAAAGAGATCCTGTAGGCTGTTATCGTTGCAGTCAGTGAGAGAACAAGCTATCCCTTGGCTGGATTCTCTCTCTGCAGCCCAGATCCATCCAGACACCAGCTAATGAGCTTGGCAAGTACATTGTAGTTACATTTCAAATGGCTGTTGTTGGATTGTCCTTCCCCTCAGGTTGATTGGAGGGGTTTTAGCTTTGATTCACAAGTATACTGACCTTCAGGCTTCTTTGGTTTCACTAGAAGATATTTAATGTCAACTTGTCAGTCAAACCTGAGCTGCAGACTCTGTGACACATGTTGATTCCTCGCTAATCTTTCGTAGTTTGACTCATGATGTGTTGTGACCCTCAGAGGGGTCCTCATTAGGACCAAAACGCTGCATGACCTTTAAGCAGCTTCACCTCCCTCCGCCACCTACGCCCTCACCCAGCTGGGCCCAATTACCTCGCTCATTACCCCCCTCCTAAACAGCACCGGGACTGTGCAGGTACTGTCGCTATCTATGGAGAGCCAATATGTCTGTGACTAAATACAGGGGTGGCAACATGAAATGAAAATGAGTTCCATCTTGGAGACATGCCAGCTGAAGACTTTTCTCCTTTCACTAATGGCAGGAGATTTTCTTTTCCTTTTTTCCTCCTTTTGTCTTATTTTATGTGGTGCTCTACTTCAGAGAATTTGAATGTATATTTGACCTTTCTAGCCCTCTCTCAGTTTTCTTCATGCTCCTTTTTAGCAATTTTTCATAAAACCTCAACTGACAGCTAAAATATATGATGTTGCCTGCCATGCTGCCATGCTGATCAGATGATAGAATGTTTGCAGGATCCTTAATAACCAGAAAGAGAAAAGACTACAGAGGAAGAGCGAGGGAGATGGATGATTATCCTAAAAGTAGCGTCCTTAATTAGATAGAATTCTGCATACATTGTGGACTGAGTGGAATCACTGGGATAGATTAAAATACTAATTAAACAGGCCCTTGCCGAATTTGGAGTGTGAGGTGGGGTTCAGCTCTTCAGGGTCATTTGCATAGCCTTCATCTGGGGAAATGGGATTTAAAGGACCTGCTCTCTTTCTCCCTTTAACTGCACTCTTTCCTTTTCCCCATTACCAGTCACATTCACATGCTAACAAACTCAATTATTATTATGCTCTATTTTTCCTTTCACTCTATAATTTGGCATAATCTATTAAGGCCCCTTTGATTTTGTTTTCCCATATAAGTGTTTCCATCAAAGTGAGGAAGGGATGTTAAGCACAAGGAGGTGGAAAAAGTCGGCAGAACGTGTGATCTTGAACGACGGATATTTAACATTGCCTCACTTTAGTTTGATTTGCATGAGAATATCCTTCGTGAACAAAGCTTTGGAAATAGCATGCCATATTTGATTAGATCAGTAGATCTGAGGATCAAACTCGGGTGGTGTATTAATTACTGCAAGAACAAAGGCAGGAGCTCAAGTTATTGTGTGCTGTGAATCCACAAGCACTTCATGTGCTGTCTGGTAATCTTCAGGAGGTCTGGCATAATGCGTTTGAGGATAGAAGTACATTTTTACTGGTAAATTTTTCATAGTTTTAGCCATGTGAGCTGTTTATCTCTTGCACGACAATGACTGTCCATTATAAAATAGTTATCCTAGATTTATTTACTTACTCTAGTGAGACCATGAGACGTCTCAATAACTTTTACATGTGTTTCTATGAAATTTACGACATGTCTTCAATTATGAAAACATCTGATGATCACCAAACTTCTCATCTAGCACCATCATTATGTCATAATTTGAGCTTTCATACTGGTTTAGCTTATGACCAGAAACCTGCAATAGTAATACAAACTAGCAGATGATACGATGATTGACAGCATATAACAGATAGTCATATCCCCATCAGTTTGTGGACTCCCATCATGAGCACTGGCACCAACGTGTCAATCACAGTGTAGCCATACCCTAAAATATAAACTGCTTATGTCTATTTTACTCTAAATGAGACCATAGTTTACAAAATCAACATCACGCTCTGTTGAAAAAGATTTGAAATGAGCAAATGAGATCAAAACCGCTTAATAAAGTGTTTTTTGAGATCACGTATCAACTGAAAATGAAAGGCATGTTCTCATAGACATCTAAACAATCAGATTTTGCACTCTTAGAAGTCACCTCCTGATGGCCATTAGAAAGCATCCAGATTTGCAGACCTGGAGGCTCCATCTTTCATATGCAGTCTGTGGTTGGCAAGATATTGAACATTATGCCAGCCGAAGCTTCATTTACATTATATCTGCTTTAAGGGGTCTAGCCTTATGCCTGAGCCTTTAGCTATGCTCTCACACAGACCCCCAAAAATTCATTGTATGAAATGTAAACACTTCAACACAGACCCACAGACCCATATTTACTGTAGGAATCAAACAAGGCATAGCATAGGAGCTCTATTAACTCTAATTTCCAGTTTCAATATAATCAAGGTTGAATTGTTACTATCAGCATGCTAAAACTAGGAATTACCTTACATCACTGTGCCCAAGTTCAGTCTCACAGAGCAGCTAGTGCTGCTATAGTCTTGAAGTGTTTTCACACAAATACTGAAATTTTGTAGACATTGCCCAATAGAAGTGTATATGAGAAACCCAATGTCCAGTCCAGTCACATCAGAAATGATCTGGTATCTAATAAGAAGTCTCTGTGATGTTGAATTGTGCCAATGTGCCGTAGTGCAGCTAACAGTCCAGCACATTTACCACTAGTAAGTGGGCATCATACTGTATGTGCTGCCTCCTGCATGCTGTATCCAAGAAGATCCCATGCTTAAACCAAACAAAGTATTTCAGTAGTGCAAGGTGTTTGAAATTGACTAGCTTCTATTGTGTGCTATAGTCCTGACCTGAGTTCATATGTGAAAATGGCTTTTGTTTTCTTACCTTTTAGAGGCCTACTAATCAATCCTTCAACCACAGACCAATGCCAACTGCTGCCTTGCTCTAAAGACCGTCTTCCTTCCGTTTTGATGAAGATTTTCTGATTGTATGCGTGGGCTGTACATTTTCTATGACCAGTTTGACATCTGACTCAGGCTGATACATCTATTGCATCATTCTCAGTTTCACTGGCCACTTGTTCTGCCTCAGGAACTGAAAAATCTGCTATTTTGTCATCCACTGCTCATATTTGACACCTCCTCTGCTTTTGTCTCCCCATGCAGTCCAACAGAAGCAGCAGCTGGAGAAGGAGACAGGCCTGAAGATAGTGGAGGCTGGAGTTAGTGATGTAAGTAAAACTCTCTAAAAATATCTACTATTCAGCTCTGTGTGTTTTAAAAAGAGAGAGAGAGTGGGTGTGCTAAAGTGATTGTGTTCATCTTCTGTGTTGGGGCTCATCAAACTCTGTGATTTCAACTTGTCTTGGCATCCGTATCACACCTGCAGTTTCAGTTGTGCAGCCAAACACTAATCTTTTGCAACAACAAATTCCAAACACATCCTTTTGAGTCTGCTGCAGTGATTACTGTCCCCCTTACTCATTTCATTTCAGTCTCTATGAGCTGTTGTCACCATAGCAAATAAAAACTACAGGACAAAAGCCTGATGCATTTTCAAACTTAAAGTGAGCATTGATCACACCTCTGAGCAACAATAACCAGATTATCTTCAGTGCTGTCACTTTTTGGGAGCCCAAATGCTCCTGTGACATATTCATCGGAAGAAATTAAGAGGAGAGCAAGAGGACTCTCTGGATGATCCAAATGAAAGGAGAGCAAATGTGTATTTATTCAACACTGATAAATATTCATATGTATCAGAGGTAAGGATCTAATCAAGCACCTATTGATGCGTCATAGCCCTCCATGCTTGTCTGGTAAATGAATTTCTCTATGGAAATGAGACAGACAGCCTTAGACCCCTGAGCTGCCCTGATCATGAGGCATGCTGGGAGTTAACTGGATGTGGTCTGTGCATAGCAGGACAGTTGCCAATGGCAACAACACACTGTATAGACAAGATCATTTTTTTGTGTTAGTCCCATCTATGCTGTCTTCCTTTTGGTGTCACTGCCTTTCTTCGCCCATCTGCCTCCCACTTATATCTTTTTTAGCACCACAATTTCTCTCATCTCATTCCACATTGTGTCTTTATCATGTTCTTCTCAATTATGTCTGATTCATATTTTTTCTTTTTTTCTCTCACTGTGACTTTTGTCCTGTTCATTGTCTGCCTCCTCTCGCCTCCTTTTCATTCTTTTATTCTCACTTAGACTGATTCCTGCACTTAGCCAGCACTGGTACAGGGCTGTGTTTGTCATATTGGGCCTATTTGTAGATAATTAGCTGCAATAATAGCCTCTCTGCAGGAGCCAGGGTGAGGGAGGGATGGATGGAAAGAAGGAGGGAGAAAAGGAAGGATCTGTCTTCCACCTCATGGGGAGAAAATCTGCGCCAGACTGTGTTTGAAATGCATGTTAAGGAAGCTCAACATTTACTACAAATCGTGAGTTGGCAAAGTATAAATCTTAAAACCTCACTCAGAGTGTTTTATCAGCGATGCTCTAATGTGGATGTGTTGATCTCACCAGTTTGTATCCAAGAAGTGGAGAGTTGAGGGTAAGTTGGGGAAAATAGTAGCTTTTGACAGGAGAGCCTGTGGAGTGGGCCCTTCAAATACATTAGTTGAAAAGGTGTTAAACCAAAAGCCTGCTTTCAGCAAATTTGCACTAAATTGACCACAGTTATGAGTGAATGTGTGCTAGAGGTTACAAAGAGGGTCTTCTTTAGTTTGCTTATTAGTGACAGAAATAGAAATAAGCTGGGTTAAATTGCTCTGTGAAACCATAAGAGGTATAGAGCTGAAAATTAAGCAGTGCTCCTCATTCCCTCAATATTCTTTCCCTCAGCTTGTGTAAACCCATCACAGCAGTTGGTATCATTAAGTCTTATCGCTGACAACTCCCACCCTCCTCCGTTTTTATTTAAGAGGTGACAAATGACAAAACAGCTTAGGAAGATGTCCAGATAGAGCGAACGTCAATAGCAGTAGATGCGGACGAGGATAAGTAAATGTCAAAGTGGAGGAAGGAGACATCAATCAATAGGCTGAGCAATATCTACTCCATTATAGATCGCAAAGAAGTTGGCTTACCAAGGAGGGGGAAAAAGCAGAAAAATGATTACTTTGGTTTTCTTGTATAATGTATGTGTGTGGCAGTGTATTTTCGGAGTATCTTTCTTGTTAACAGCTGTTTCCCGAGTGGGAGCTGCACACTTGTGGAAACCCAACAGGCAAATGGAGGTTTCCTCACAGCAATTTATGAGCCTGTAAATGTGTGAAAAACTGAGAAGAAGAAAATAAGTGAAGTGGAAAAAAATTCATGGTCGACGCAGTCTAGCTTGAACTGACTCCACTGTCTATATTCATGCTATGACGAAACCATACACAGAGAACATATCCATGTTATTTTTGGACATTTGGTACTGTAAGTGTAGAAAATAAACCCTGACAGATCGCACCACATACTGGCTCGTTCCTCGAAGGCACAGAGCTGTGTGACCATCCATTCCTTTCTGCCGCTCCCCCCCCCTCCTCACATCTCCTTCCTCTGTGCAGGAGGTGCATTTGGTGAGTCACACCCAAAGCTGGCAGCAACCAGGCACCATGGAAAAGGGTTGGTTTTGCTGACAGCCATAGACACAGCATGACTGGTATCAATAGGGAGAGGCAAGGGAATAAAAGGGAGGCTAAGAAAGATAATGAAAAGGAAGGACTTGTCTGTCAGATGTTTTTTTGGAAGTGATTCTTGCCAGATGTAAGGTCGAACTATAAATCTAAAACTTGGAAATAGTAGCTTCTGGTTTTCTGAAAAATTCAGCAAGTGATGATTAAATCATATTTAAAGCTTGTGAGGCATTATTTAATCTTTAAAAAGTATATCCTGTAAGAAGTATTTCTCAGTCAATTAGGGTTTTAATGACCACAGACTTACACTGTAATTAAAGAGTACATGTAGATTTACACTGATATGAGTGTGCAGAAGCTTTCATCAAGATAAAATATAAAATATTTTAAAAAATCCTGAGCATGTAACAGTTCTGACAGCTGACACAATTAACGCCCATCCAGACAGAAGCTGAGAAAGTATTTCATAATGTAGCATGGGGCTTCATATCAACATTTTCTTAACCAGAGTTTAATATCCCCAATATACCTGCTTAATTAGAAATTTCTCCAAACAATCAGTCACAATTAATGCCTAATGACATCTAAAACAAGTTAATAATGTTTTCCCAGTTTTCTGTTCTTGTCGTAACAATATTTCTAAGAAATTGCTCAAAGGATATATCTCTACGTCTACCCTGCCTGCATTAGATGGTCCCCATGTGATTAAGTTGGTAGTTAAATTGAGATTCATTGACATTTTGACAGCAGTCTCATGTTCCAAGTAGCGCTGGCAAACTGCTTATGTGAAGAGGTACTCATTAAGCACAGAATTCCCAGAGCTACACGTCAACTGATTATTCAACCACTAAATGTAAATCATATAGGGCAGACATGGAGTCTGTGCACTATGTGTGTGTTGTTTATTTACTTTTGTACAGTAAATGGTTATATTAATGAATTGTCCTTACCCAAACTCTCACCATTATTCAGGGTTTTACTGTGCATGTTTCTGCATGCTCATGAACTGTCTGTTTGTTTCCACCTATATTCATAAATGGTTTTCCATTTTATTTTTGTTTAACAAATAGATATGGTTAAATTAACAGCAGGTTATATCCTTGTCAATCTAAAAGACCACTGGGAGAATGGCTCCATTTTATGATGTCTGAAAGACCACGCTATGTTTCTAATGAAATGAATAAGTGCAAAGGCACAGAGGCAAAACTCATTTCAGAGAAAGGTCACATGTAATGATGACCCCTCACAATGGATTTGAAGGCTTTCTCTCCAATATCCTGTGCCATAATTAATGCTACATGAAAATGTTCTGACAGACTTCCTTGAAAAAATACTATATAGTACTTAAAGTAGTCTCAGTTTGAATATCTGAATGTGTAATTTCGAGTTCAAATTAGGCCAACCACCAAGGTCCGTGTAACGCTTTGCACTTCTTTGATCAGTTAGAATAGGTTTGAAACTAAGATTATTAATTTTTTTATTCATTCACAGGTAGATTATTGTCTTGCAATTGAATTTTTACATTTTTCTGGTTGGAGCTGGATTTGGATTATAGTTTATACATCTCTCTTTTGCACATACCATTAGCATGTGTGGGGGAGCCTACAGCCACCCTTACACGCTCCCATTCATGCAACCATACAGTATTATGTGGTATTATAAAGGCACTGGCTGCAGTGTGGTCGGCAATAATAATGTTAATTAATAGTACTTAATTGTTGGTATTATTAAAAACTCTCATTCTAAAGGTGATCATCTGAGAGACCACTATCCATTTGGAGTTTAGCAAATTGAAAATAAAAGTTCTTTTTTAAAATGATGTAATTGTAACCATCAAAATCAAAAAACTGCAAAGCATTACACTGACTCAGCAACATGTTTTACGTTGATATTCACCTTCCCAATGGCAAACTAGCATACAGTAATAACTTCTTTTAAAATAATGAACCATTTACTTATTATCTTTTTATAAACATGGTGAGGCTCTAGAACACCTGTGGATCAATTCACCTAAGTAGCAATGTTGCTTCTTTCTGTTTGCATTTTGTGGGAATACAGACATAACTATTTTCATTAGTCATGGTCTGAAATATCTCAATGTTAGATGGATTGGTACAAACGTTGTACACTGCTCTTTTCTTCTAACACTACGAAATCATACCAAAAACCTGCAAAATTAGACACAAGCCCATCAAACTTAGACTTTATTTTGGCTAAATAATAAATGTTACAATACTAAACTAAGATAGTGAACATCGCAAGCAATGAATGGATCTTAATTTGGATACAAGTTACTATAAACTGCAGCATAGTACACTGTGTACACTTGCTTGTGTAGTGCCTAAGGTGGTAAAGGTTGTATTGTCTCAGCTTGAACATGCTGTATATGTACCAGAAATAAACATCCATCCATCCATCATGCCATCCATTTATCTTTCCATTTTCTGTCACTTATCTGGGTTCAGGTCACAGGTGAAGAAGTATAAGCAGATATTTCTAGACCCCTCTCCCCAGCCAACTACTGGAGGCACACAAGCAAGCCAAGAGGCGTAATCTTTCCAGCATGCCCCGGGTCTGCCCTGGGGTCTGCTCCCAGTTGGAAGTGCCCAAAATACCTCACCTAGGAGACATCCTAGTCAGATGCCCAAACCACCTCCACATTCTCTTGATGAGTTCCTTCCGAAGGTCCGAACTCCTCATCCATCTCTAAGGCCAGACACCCTTTAGGGGAAACTCATTTCTCCTGCTTGTATCTCATTCTTTCAGTTGCTGCTTACAGCTTGTGGCCATAAGTTAAGGTGGTAGTAACAGTAAATTGATAGCTTTGCTTTCATTTTTAGCTGTTTCAGAACACTACAACATTCACATTACTGCAGAAGCTGCACCAATCCATCAGTCTCCTGCTCTCACCTTGTCTCACCTGTGAACAAGACCCTGAGATACTTGAAAAGTAGGCGTGCCACCCTTTTGTGGCTGGGAACCATAGCCTCAGACTTGGAGGTTCTAATTCTCTTTCCTGCTGCTTCACATTAGCTGGAGTACAAGCTGGAGTACAAGCTGGAGGTTGCTGTTTAATGAAGCCAACGGTACAATATCATCTGGAAAAAGCAGAGATGAGCTCCTGACACCACCGAATCTTTGAGATGATTTGGTCCAACTCCAATGGAAACAAGGCTAGAAATACAGATCACAGCATTAAGTCATTAGCTTACACATTTTGCAGATATTTACACCTTGTCTCAGAGCATAGCCTACTAAATTCGACTACACTGAAGGTGGTAAGGTAACTAAATATGAAATTTTAAATCAGTTTCTATAAAAATCAGTAGCTCTTAGCTAGCTTGACATTTTTATAATGTACAATGTTCCAAAGTTAATTTTTTAACTGATATAAAGTAAAGTAAAAAGTAAAAAGTAGTTACCTTTGTGAAATGAGACAACTTAATCCCTGTAAGAGTGTTAGCTTGCTCAGGTTAGCAGTGAACTCAGCATGCACATGCTTGTGGTATTATTCTAATCTTCATGGTGTTTTGTCTTACAAATAACATTTGATTTATCAACATGCATTGAGTCTCCTTATTAACATGCATTGATTTTATGTCCAGATACAAGAAAATTTAAACTTGAGCAACAAAAACTACATTTTAATACCCTCAGCCGGAGCCAATAATGTCTTGGTTTAGAGATGATCAGTGTAAATTTGCATTCTGTTTTGGCGGAACACTTTTCCACATGAATATTTATTTCCATATTTTTGATATGAGGGAATATCAGTGCTTTTTTTGCTTTCCTTTAATCTAACAAAGCTGAATATTGTAGCACATTCCTCTTAACAACAAATGCCATGTGCAACAACCAGCGACTGCAATTTCTCTGAGGGAATGGGACAAATAATTTCAGTGAAGACTTCAAAGGAAAACTACACTGACCATTTCCTACCGGAGAGAAGAGATACCCTGGCTGAAATAAATAAATAACTGTGACAAGAGTTGTACAAATTGATCTTGTAACAGCATGGGAATATGCTTTACTTCAAAACACATTTTCCCATGTTGGTTTTTCGAGCTGTAAAAATCACAAGATGAGGAAAATACATTTTTATGTTAATTTCAAGATCTTTTATTCTCATTTAAGCATGACTGTAGCTCTCCGGAGAAAATGAGCGTGGTTAGGTTGCACTTTGGGGTGCATGCTCGGCCTGTGTTTGTGTTGCATAGTGTGTATATGTGCTGGTTGTGTGAATTTATATCAGCCAATCAGTTCCACATTGGCCCTCAGTTGCCTTTTCTACACTGACAACTATCCAATCTCCTTTAGACACTGTAATAAACCCAAACAATAAAAAAATTGCCGCCTATAAAAATTTCAGCAGTGCAGGAAGGCCAATCTGGCTGTTTTAAAAGTGGCTAAAATGCCATTACTGTGGCAGATCTGGATGTGAAATGTCATATTGGAGCTGCCCCACTGTGCCTGCAGCCCCGTGTAACATTGCCTCTTTGGAGACTCCAGCTGCCTCCCACTGATGAAAGCCCATCCAGCAGCTCCGTTTCTCGGCAACCTTTTACCATCACCTGACCTTTGGACTGCAGAAATGCCTTTGATACCAAGCCATGCAGTTTGGTATTTGCCTCTCTCTGTATCATGACGTGTGCTCTCCCTCGGGTAAGGGTAGACTTGTCTGTTTTTAATGAGTGTCAGAATGTAAAGTATTTACTCTCCTACCTTTCACTTCTTTTATATTCGGCTGCCTTTGTTAAAGAGAGGCACGATTACTGTGTGTAGTTGACAGTGGTATTTTTACTCATCTTGTTGAAAGGCAATTCTTCCACCTTAGGTAAGGTATTAAATAAGACATTTTTTCTGGTGCACTCATTTCTTCTTGGAAGAGAAAGCACAAGGTCAGGGTGGCCTTGAAGGTATTATGAAGATTTAGATAAAATTAAAGAAAAAAATCCAACCATGAAAGACCTTACACTTTTAGGACTTGTACACTCAGTAGCACTGTTGCCTCACAACCAAAAAGCCCTGGTACTGTTCCAGTGCTGGTTTCTAGTATAAAGTGCTAATAACTATTAATTTGACAACCAAAATCGTTTGCATCATTCGACTGATAGCAAATTTTCTATATTGTTAACCCAGATAATATTATCATTGCAGTGAAGTGTGCCATTGTGTTGAACCTAAAGAAACAGAAAACCACATTCAGATTAGGAAGGCTTACGGATAGCATTACATTTAAAGATTTAACAAGCTCACCAGCACTCAAAAATGCATCTATAATATTTTAAATTATACCACCATTGCAGAGGCATCATATTTTCAGGTTGTCAGATTACCACTACTGGAGCTCACTGGGTTGCTGGATCCTAGCTAATTTTGTATACCTAATAACTATAATGGGTACAAGAACTGCTAACATTTTTTAGGTCATGGGATCAAGGTCACATTGGTTCATCAGTGAAAATATCTTTGCCACCTGAGGAGCTGACTGGGCTGCTGGATCCTTGCTTGTATTGATCACCAATATTGAATGCAGGTGATGACAGTTGTTAAGCAATCAGCAACAACAGAAGCACAAGCAATGACACTTGATTTCATCTTCATAGAGATTACTTGAATGCATGTATCTGAAAAAAGCTACACAGATACATGTACATTACGCCTATCTATAAACAGTAAACGAATAGCTATAAATAGTCATCAATATCCTTTATAAGAATACAATATATTTATTTCATATTTAATGCCATTTGATGTAGTAATCTTCTTCTTCCTCTTCTTCTTCTTTCGGCTGCTCCCGTTAGGGGTCGCCACAGCGGATGATCTGCCACCATCTCATCCTGTCCCTTGCATCCTCCTCCCTCACACCAACCCTCTGCATGTCCTCCTTCACTACATCCATGAATCTCCTCTGTGGTCTTCCTCTTCTCCTCCTGCCCGGCAGGTCCATCTTCAACATCCTTTGTCCAATATATCCACTAGCCCTCTGCTGAACATGTCCAAACCATCTCAGCCTTGCCTCTCTGACTTTGTCTCCAAGCTTCTCAACATGAACTGTCCCTCTGATGTACTCATTTCTAATCCTGTCCATCCTGGTCACTCCCAGGGAAAATCTCAACATCTTCAGTTCTGCCACCTCCAGCTCTGCTTCCTGTCTTTTTGTCAGTGCCACCGTCTCCAAACCACCCTCACTTCCTCCTTACTAATACGCTGCACATCCTGATTCACCATCTTCCCTCTCTCTGCCCTCCCCTCTCTCTCATTTTCCTCATTCATCAGCTCCTCAAAGTACTCTTTCCATCTTCTCAACACACTTTCTTCACTCGTTAAAACATTTCCCTCTCTATCCTTAATCGTCCTAATCTGCTGCACATCCTTTCCAGCTCTGTCTCTCTGTCTCGCCACTCGATACAAGTCCTTCTCTCCTTCCTTGGTGTCCAGCTTCTTATATACTCACTATAAGCCTTTTCCTTTGCCTTTGCCACTTCTCTCTTTGCTACACGCTTAGCCTCCCAGTATTCCTGTCTACTTTCTTTATCTCCCTGACTATCCCACTTTTTCTTTGCCAGTCTCTTCCTTTGAATACTTTCCTGTACTTCCTCAT
>VUQH01070541.1:0-16662 GCA_015106775.1 Etroplus canarensis | reverse complement strand
ACTTGGGTAAAACATATCTAGATGATAAACTCTACCCTCAGAAAGAAAGTTGGCATTCTATTTAAGTTGAGATACTTTTTACCCACCTCTGTACTTATTTTACTTTGCAAATCTTTTATTTAACCACATTTAACATATGGTCTCGAAGTATGGGGATCAACATATCCTTCACATCTCCAAAGTATAAAACTATCACAAAAAATGGCAGTTAGAGCAATAACATTTAGTGATTTTACAGCTCAATCAGCTCCTTTTTTCAATAAATTGCACGTTCTTGATGTTTATAAATTACATAAGCTTCAGGTATGCTCCTTCATGTATGATTTAATAAATAACAAATGTCCACAAAGGTTAACAAATTATTCTCAATTACCTTTTCATAACTACAGTACACATCATAAAAATAAAGGAAATCTCTATATTCCCAATGTCAGTACATCAATCGGTAAATTCACAATATCTTATACTGGTCCACTTCTATGGAACTCACTACCACAACAAATAAAAACCTAACAAACCCAAAAATCTTTTAGGTATTCCCTCAAACAGCTACTTGCAGAAAGTTAAGTTTATATTGTAGTATTTTATGTTGGTTTTATGTGTATGTACCTGCTGTATGATTTGAATGTTTGTTGTTTGTTGCTGTGTTTTATATTTTTATAAGCTTTGATGTTTCCCTGATGACATGCCGCCCTTGAGGCTGTAGTCACAATGTACTGATGACTGGGAACAGGCCCGACTAGCATTTGCTGTTTTCTGTTCCCTTTTACTCCTTTATTTTAAGCAGAATTGTACTTTTATGTGTTATATGAATATATACCACGTGTGTGTGTGTGTATATATATATATATATATATATATATATATATATATATATATATATATATATATATACACCTTGAGTCTTAAGGGTAAATAAATAAATAAATAGGTTGCACCTTCCTGCCTGCCTGCTTGCTTGCTGAATGTTCCAGATCTGCAGCACCTTGCTGCCACTTACCCATTTAATTTTTCTCAGGACTTTATAGAATTCTGTGAAAACCTTCTTTTTTGCATGCCTGTACAATTTGCTCTCATCTCACCCCTTGGATCAAAAATATTTTATGTAAAACTTATATAATTATTTCGCTTACATAAGAAAAAGGATCGTATATCATAATCCAGAAAGATTTATGGTATGACCACTTTGAATATTTATTTTTGGTCCATTTTAGAACTTATATTTTTGGCTGCTATTTTTTCACAAGAGGTCACTACAGTGGATGAATCCACAGATGTGATTTGACACAGATTTTATAACAGATGCCCATCCTGATGCCACACTACCATTCATCTGGGCTTGGAACTGGCACTATAGGAGCACACTCCTAGCTACAAACTGGGGGCTTTTTGCATGTTAGGCAACTGTGTAAACCACTTGACTATTTCAGCTTATGTCTAATAGAGCCAAGCCATTTGCCGACTTCTTAGATGGAACAAACAATTTAGATTTTTATTTATTTTATGCTTTTATTGTGGCAGAAAAAAAGGAAGCTGAATAAAAACACATTTCTGTTTTACCAGGAAAAGTCTTTTAACACATCCTTTACTCAAAACAACAAACTTGTGATAGAACATACAACAGTAGAAAAGGAGAAAAAAACTATTAAAACTCCACGTCTCACACACACAATTATACACACAAAGAGAGTGAGAATGATAGAGAGAGAGAGAGAGAGAGAAATTGTCAAAAAGTCTGACAATCAGCATGAAAATGCATTACATCCACAATGCTACATAGATGCATGTGGACTGCTTCAGTTGTGGCTGCACCACATTGCAATGAGGAACCTCGACAGCTGTCCCTGTGTGCATTTATATGCATGTGTGTGGGTCTCCCAGGGGCATCATGACACTTCATCATTTGTTAATTAGCCAGTTAAGTCATCTAATTAGCATGCCAACTCTTTTGTTCTCTGTCAGACTTCTGTGTCTTTTTTGTCATCATGTGTTTGAGAAACAGACAGTGAAGTAAAACATATGGGGTTGAACAGAACAAAAGCTGTTCTGTATCTGATCCATATCTTTAATATTTGCTATATTTCAAGATGAATGTCATTTCATATTTATCAGAAGATATTTAATATTATATCGCGCAGACACCACTTCTTGAGTAAAACATTAATATATGTCATATGAAGACCACTATGACTTGCCTGTGTGTATGCCTGCTTGTGTGTAAGAATCAAAAATAAACAGCAATTAAAGAGTCATCTCAGTCATTTAATGAGAATTAGTTATGCATGGCTTATAGGGCACTGCACCATTTGTGCCACCATATTTTATGTTTACTTTCTGTGTGTGTGTGTGTGTGTGTGTGTGTATGTGCACACGTGCATGTGTGTGCATGTCCGTGTGAGAGAGAAAGAGAGAGAGAGAATATTTTCATTCCATGCAGAATTTCTCACCATTGTTTTTGAAATTTGCAAAATATGCTTAAATGGAAATTGAGCATATGCATAATAATGATGGCAAGTTATTTGAATCATACTTAAAGTTACACACATTCAATTTAGTGAGCTCTATAAACAGTAGAAAGGTAATGGTACCTTTATTTGGCCCAAAAAGAAGAGGACATTGAGTTTGATGTGACATTTACTCATTTACACTTTAAGAAAGAAGCAATCACTGTCTGAATAGTTCTCTACATCCAACTACTCCTTTGGTCTCACCTAGGACATTTTAATAATGCACCAATTGATGTTTGCCATTGAAAGTGGCAAACACAAATGATGAAGATGCTATGATTATTTTGATCCACTTTTAGGAAATAATAAAATGGACAATTAGTAATGATTAGTAATGACTAAACACAAATATATGGCAATATTGTTTAAATGAAGCTGATAATGTGTGTGGAACATATGAAGTCTATTAATAGAATCACTCTATAATGTTTCCTTTGAACACGTTCACACTCCCAAATGTTCCCCAACTGACACTGGTCATGACCATTAAGGTGATTAAGACCAAAACGGACACAGTGAATGTACTTTGATATGCTTCATGGTGCATTGGAGCATTGCAGTGAGACACTGACGCACTCAAAGTTTCCAGAGTGTGACTGTACCTGGCTTCAAGATGTTAATTTGAGTGGTAAGAAGATGTGGAGGGATCACAATCTCTATGATTTAAAAGTGATGTATTACCTAATTTGTTACAAATAAAAAACACTTCTAGGGCTTAAATATGGAACTGCTAGCTGTTGGAATGATCCATATTACTTGTCAAGGGAATTCCTCATTGTTGCTGTTTGAATCAAGTCTGAGTCAGCACACTGTTTAGATTCCCCCACCAGTAGATGCAGAAGTGTGATGAGAGGCTATGGATAATTAATGGATAATGACCACTCTCTGCACCACTTACTGGACATGCAGCTGAACACTTCCTCTAGTTTCTCTGTCCTTGTTGTGACCGTGATGAGAAAATCTTCACCACTTAATTCTACTATACATGCATTTCAAGGACCCCAATCCAAAAATGTGAATGAAAAAGTGTTTACAGTTATGAAGCAAAGAAGTAGAGCAGAGTTTGGGGAAAACCTCATTGATGATCGGCGGTGGCTCCCGGGCCTGGTCAATATCCCAAAGCCACCCTCAGGAGATTTCACTCTCTGGAATCAATGGCTGTGCCGGTTGAGTCCTGCCTGCCCGTCAGTGATGTGAATTGGATGCAGTGAGTTGGGGCCGCCACTGCACCCAAACCCAAGTTTGATGGTACTGTGGACAGGAGGAACCTACAGCGGGTATAAAAGGTCTACACACCCCTACATACCAGGTTTTTCTCATTTTAAAACTTGATATCAGTATAAAATGCACCTTCCTTTTGCTTGTAAGGCAAATGTGGAAACCACTACACCACAGGGACTGATAAATGATTTCAAAACATTTTTCACCCTTAATGTGACCTATAACCTGTCCAGTTCAATTGAAAAAGAAACAAATCTGTTTGGGGTAAAAATATAAAGAATGAAAAATGTAAAATTAGCTGGTTGCATAAGTGTGAACACCCTAAAACTAATACTTTGTTGAAACACATTTAGCTTGAATTACAGAATTCACTCTTTTTGGGTAGGAGTCTATCAGCATGGAATATCTTGATTTGGCAATATGAACCTACTGTTCCTTGCAAAAGCATGCCAAATCTGTCAGATTGCGAGGGCATCTCTTGTTCACAGCCCTCTTCAGGTCACCCCACAGATTTTCAATTGGATTTAGGTCTGGGCTCTGGCTGGGCCATTTCAAACCTTTACTTTTATTCTGGTGAAGCCATTGTTTTGTCGATTTGGATATGTGCTTGGGTCATTGTTGTTCTGGAAGGTGAAATTTGTCTTTAGATTTGACTTTCTAGCTTTTCAACTTTCTAGACATCTGAAGGTTTTGGACCAAAAATGTAATGGTATTTGGAACTGTCTAGAAATTTCTGCAGCTCCTTCAATTATGCTGTAGGCTTCTAGGCAGCCTCCCTGACCAGTTTTCATCTTTTCATTTTGGAGGGACGTCCAGTTCTCAATAATGTCACTGTGGTTCCATACTTTCTCCACTTCTTTATGACTGTCTTCACTGTGTTCAGTGGTATATGTAATGTTATGGATTTTTTTGTACCCTTCTTCTGATTGATGCCTTTGAACAATAGGCTCCCTTTAATACTTTGCCAGCTTCAACAAAGTGTTAGTTTTAGGCTGTGGACACTGAATTGTGCAGGATATAATCTGCATTAAAGGTGGAAAAAGGTCTGATTTTTTTAAAATTATAAAAACCTTGTATTTTAACAGGGCTGTGTAGACTTTCTCTATCCAGTGTATGTTTAATTTTGAAAAAAATATGCCACTGAGATAATCTTTAATGTGTGTATTTTGATTTACAGGAATAAAAGGGTGTGTGACAAAAACCAGCAACATTGAACAAGCCAAGGCTGTTAATTCAGCCAAATTAGATGAAGTGCAAACACATGAGATGCTTCTGTGTTAGATGATTATGCTGGCCAAGACTTGGTTGTTTGCATGAATTAGAATGGACCCTTGATGCCTCTATAAAAGAATCATGATTACTACAAAATACATTTTGAAAACAGCTAAAGCTGACTAGAATAAGTTTGGAGATACTGACTGCATTTAGGTCATTTGGCCGAGGACCATGTTCCGCCTCGACACCCCTCAAAATTGGTAAAAGGAGCAATTTCAGTGTAGAGAACAATATTGTATTGGTGGAAGAGTTGGTTTTAAAAGAATACGCCATTCTAGCTGGCAAAGGGGTGTTACCAGAGCTGGATTTGTGATTTAGATGAACTTTCAAGGATGATTTTCACAATAAGCAATGGTGTGGAGGATGCAGCCAAGGAAACGAATGATCAGATGAAAACAAATGAGCAGCCCAGAGAAATGAGGCACAGGGTGAATATCAAGTGACCACAAAAACAGCCAGCATGATGTTTGATGTAAGATGGGGTATGAAGACATGTTTTGAGGAGGACTTTCTCTATGGATAAGAAAAGAATGATGGTTATGGGATATGGAATTTTCTGATTATACTGTATATAGAGGGATCCACTATAAGGCTTTGTAGAGTTGTCATCAGAAATGAATCTGTTGATACTTGGCATATGGGAGCTTAAAGACAGCAGAGGGTGCTGTATTGAAAGTCTCGATCATTGATGCAAGGGAAAACTGACCACCAGTAGCTCAAGGACTTAGTAGCCAGTGCTGGGTGCAGCAATGTTGCCAGATGATGTAAATGAAATTAGCAGTATGTGCAACCCTATACTGAGCAAGCTGATGAAAACAGGCAGGCTGAAACTGGCTGTGA
The DNA here is from genome assembly GCA_015106775.1 of Etroplus canarensis. Classification (NCBI taxonomy): domain Eukaryota; kingdom Metazoa; phylum Chordata; class Actinopteri; order Cichliformes; family Cichlidae; genus Etroplus; species Etroplus canarensis. Next base: position 10,819 of record VUQH01070541.1, on the reverse strand, counting down.
AGGTGGAAGACTCAAATAGTGAGACTGGAATTCTGGTGCTGGTTTTGGAAACAAAATGATGTAAATGTAAGGGATGGCAAGAAGGGACATCCCAGTGCCAGAGATGAGTGGGGGTGAGTTCAGTCTGAAAACTGTAGTGCTTTGTTGCAGTGACCTGGTTGGACAATGCATTTCCTTGAAACAAAGGCTATTCAACAAACCATAATTTCTGTTTACGAATTAGCATTGTTTTGTTGTAAAAATAAACACTATGAAGATGATGAAGCCAACTTTTTGGTGCCCAAGTGCAGAAGATTTAGAAAAAAAGGGGGTCTAGGTAAAGAAAGAGTGACATTCCTGTGCCAAAGATAAGAGCAGGAACATTTTTAATTTGCAACCATATGCAGCATTTTTCAGTGGTTTCTGGCTAGATTAGCATGATTCCTTCCTGCATACAAAGGAACTAGATTTATTTTGGTACAGAGAAGTTTTCTGTTTTCCATTTTTAGTCTGAGTAGTATTGATCAAATATTTTGAGGTTGCAAGTTGTTGCATTCAACAGTGGGTGTGGAGAGCAAAGTTGGAAGCAATGTTGAGACCACAACCACGGTGAAGATTTGACTTTTACAAGCATTTATAATTCATTTTGTGACTTTAAAATGGACAACAAGGTCTTGAAGTGGTTATGCACTTGCTGTGCCCTGAAAAGACTGGGCATTACCCTCAGAGACAAGGTCAGGAGACTAGGTGATGGCTTTCCAGATTGCAGCAATATAAGGGTGTTTAACGTAGAACCATTTAAATAGCTGTTTTGCCACATTTTTCTTGGGCTGAATGCAGCACTGAGACTTAAACTGAGGGAAGAGAAACTGACATCTTCGTGCCAGAGATGAGCATAAGAGTATTTTGGAGCACTTTCATTTTCAATGATTTGCTACAGCTTTGGGATTGAATGAGTTGTTCTGTTGAAGGTGTGCATTGGGCTTTGGGATACATATTCCCTTATGAGGAGCAACTGTTGCAATTGTTACCCAATCAGCAGTAATGTGTATTTACATCTTGCCATTTTAGAAGACAGTGCACACAGTGGATCAGCTGTGGTTCTGGTTCAGTGCACTGGTTCCTTTTAAATAAATGATATGCTATGTTTTATTGGGACTAAACACAGCCCAGCAGAATGCTCACTTGTGGTGATGAAGAAAGAAGTGGCAACTTCATGACAGAAATAGGTGCAGACGAATGTTTAAAAAGGCAGCTAAAGAAAAGTGCCTCTGGCAACCCAATGCCAAAAGTAGAAGCACACAAATGTTTATGGGGGGGTAAAGGAAAGACTTTAGCGTTCAAGTCACACTCTAATCATGCATTCACTGGACACTTTATTCTATGTGGGTGGCAAACTTAAGAGTGGAGGTTTAGAATATTTTAAAAAGTGGGATAAAGAAAAGCATATCTGGAAACCCAGTAGCAAAATTGGGAGCTGGAGAGTGTTAGGAAGTTAGGACAGAGAAAGTGTCTCTGCCAACAAGGTGACAGGAATGGCAGCTGTTAAATTTTTAAAAAGTAGAACAAAGAAAACACACTTGGCCACCTGGTTCCAGAAAAGAGAGCTGAAGAAACTGCTTAGTAAATAGGATAGAGAAAAGAGTATCTGGCAACCCGGTGCCAGAAATGGGAGCTGAAGGATGTTTGAAAGTTGGATAGAGAAAAGTATACCTAGGTATCAGACAGAATGGTGCCGAACTGATGACTGGTGTCCTGAGCAGAACTTGTGGATGATGGAGGCCCTTTGCTGCTAACTGAAACAAAACTTAGCTGCACCTTGCTGGATAGTCAGATGGATCACAGGTAGTGAAGCTGCTGTGACCTGCACTGGCAAGAAGATTGTTTTGATTTTCCAAGTGTTGTATTGTTTACTTCAGGAGGCTAAAGCAGCTTAAACGAGTAAGTTTTAGTTTTATTTATTTAGCATTAACAGCTAGTCACTCAACCTTGCGGGCTTCCTACAGATCTGGCCACAGGTTAACTTCAGGAGACACAATTGAGCATGGGAGCAGCAACAACCTAAGGTGAGCTGGTGTTCCTGGAAATTCGCTTCTGAATAAGCAGGTAAGAAGACATCAAAGTGTTGATTGAAGAAGAGAGGAAGTTTGGCTAACAGATACAATTGACAGCTGCTATTTGTAATTTGGATGCCTGATGGTTCCTGTTCTCCTGGTGGCATTTAGTGGCATTTCTATGGTGACCTGAGCACTGTCTTTAATGAAAGCAGCATTGGGCTCAATGGAGTGGCATGGAGAGGATCTGCTGAAGTTGGACTCAATTGACTGGCTGAGAGAAGGAGGGCAATGATGAGGTGATTAAAGTATAGGTTTTGATCTGAGAAGCACAGAGCTTGGCAATGTGCCATGTAAATCTGAGCATGGAAACAAGAACTAATGGGTACGGGCAAATAGGCATAGACTGAAAGGAGAATGTTTGGGGTGTGGTCCTGCTTCTGAGCTTCTCAAGCAGAGACCACAAAACTGAAAATGTGTAATTTGCACACTTTGGATCATGTTTTAAAAAGAAAAGTGATCAAAAGTATCTTCAGACATAAAGACAAAACTCTAGTTGTCAGTTACACGTTTTTCTTTTCCACGGCTTTTAAGTTTATCATAGCAGAAGAGCAGCCCTTCAAACTTCAAACTACCTTTCAGCTGACAGCAAGAGCTTTCTAACTTGTGACATGTTCAGGAAGTACTGATCATGTTTATTGATAAATCCGTGTCTGTTGAGAATGTTTATCAGCAGCTGCACAAGGTAAGTCCACAGTTCAGTGTTTTGTAGTCATGTTATTCATGTTATTCGATGAATTGCCATGGCCCTCTTGAGCTCTTCACTTTAATTTAATATTTCTTTTCTGAGCCATTTATTTTATTAAGCTAAGTTGTTTTTCATATTTTGACTGCTGTGACACAGTCTTTTCCAAACTTAATTTGGGGGTAAATTAAGCATTTCATATCTCACCTTTTTCTGCGGAAGTCCAACAACATAGCAAGTTGAAAAATAACACTAAAAAGGTACCCTGTGTTAAAATGAGACATCAAGGGATCTTGCCCAAGCATCTGCAATTGGCGATTCCTTTAGTATTTGTGTAATTTTTGACATATGGAAAAGCAGCAACTCTATCTAATGCTATAGGAATGTTTATCAGTTTAATGTTAACAAAGAATGGAAAATTGTATGCATGTGGTTAAAGTTCTTCAGCCACTGCAATGGTAACCACACGTTCTTAAAATGTAGGCAGGAAGTCATTGTATCCTGCTGAATGCATCCACAGAGAATGCAGAAGCCACCTCAACTGCAGGGATAGACAGACCATCATCATCTCTGCCTCTAAGTATCACAGCCAGGGCTGTACTGCTCGCCCACTCTTCAAGTCCAAGGAGAGACACTAGGCTGCTTTGCCACAGCTCATGAAGTGGCATCATACATGCCAATAGTATTGCATTTCCCTGGACTGCAACACACTTACATCGTGGAACACTCTGCAAAAATGTCTCAAGAATTTTAAAAAGAGTGAAAAACGTGGGCTGACTTGAAAATAGTCTGGGCTGAAGTAGATTTTTTTTTAAAAACAACAAACAAACATAAAAAGTGTACATGTATGGATATATGTACAGTTAACATTTAGGAGCATACACAATGACACATCCTCTATTTAGTCTTACTAACCTGAACAGACAGGTTTGTCTACTTATTGAAAGTGTATTTGGACAGAAGGATATTTTATAGTTTCTGACAAAGCATCCATTCCACTGGTTCATGTCAATGTCTAACCTGTTTCTTAACAAAGGTTACCACATACTCACTAATTTTCACTGTTTGTAGAGACAAGATGGAGACAGAAGAGAAAAGCAAGAGATTCAGGCATGGGCTGAAAAAGTGGCATCAGTGGATGTTTAAAATAAACTATACAGTACATATCCACTCACAAACAAATTATATCAGTTCCCTGATAACTCCTTACTTATATAGATACCTTATATATAGAGAGATGGAAAAAGGTCAACAAAGTCTGTTTTTGTTGTTTGCAGTGGATCTATATCACCAGTCATCATGTGTGTCTGTGTGTGGTCTATTCCTCATCCAAATGGTCTGACCTTTCTCTAAAGGTCAGACTGTGACACCACTCACATGCACAATACTATCACGAATGCTCAGAGACACAGAGTCACAGGTGGGCTCAAACACTGGCACAACATTAGAACTGTTATTCTATGCTGCTCCCCAAGCCTTTTAACCTTTTCAGAAGTGAATTTAAAATTTTCTAAATTTAGCCCTTACATGGTAGTGTGTCACACATGATGGGATTTTCTTTTCTTGATAAAACGTATGACCTCAATATTACAAGAGTGATAATACTGCTGTAATTCTCATCATTAATTCTAATAATTTCTGTTTTTGACAAGATCCTGTATAAGTTCCTGACTAGGTAGAACACGTTAGTGTAACAATTCTTGATTACTCATATATTGACCTACTTGTCAACATGACCTACACATAAAATTAAAAATATTTTCATCTTAAAGGAGCAAATTCATTTCTACCTTTCTTCAAGGTCAGTATATATACAGTTTGTGTTTCACAGAGTGCTGCTGTCTGACTGTATACCAAGTCGGTAATGGACATTTCTTAACTAAAATATCAATTCTGTGTGACTCAGCCCACTTTATAACAAATCAGAATCATCATATATCACAATATCAAAAATATTTTTTCAAAACAAAATAAAAATAAATCTAATGGACTGTGAATAGGGAAAATAAGGCCTCCCTTCACAGGGCAAAGTAGCAGTGTATACTGGTTCAAGTACATTAATAATAAAATGGCTAGACATATTTCCTGAGACTCAAGTACCATATCCATTAAACATGAGGTAATGTGTAGGACAGAGCCAACAGCATTTAGGCAGTAATAATGAATGAAACATTAGTCCTATAAGGGATGTTGGATTTGACTAATGTGTGATAGTTTTTATCAAGGGAGCTTTGGAAGGGCTTTGAAACAGTCTACAGCCCCCCCCCAAAAAAAGAGCTGTCGAAACAGGTGGTTGCCTGGCGATGTAGGGTCATGCAGTCCGTCCTGCCCTTTCACTCACCCTTCAAGAAAGGTGGCTGCCAGCCAATCAGCTGCCCAGCAGGATAAACAAGTTGAACTTTGTCGTTGTAAATGGAAGAGGCAGAGGAGACATAGGCTGAAACATATTGTCAAGTTGCATTCAAAGGTTGATATGTTGATTTGACAGCTGCTGCAGAATAGAAACTACTGCTTAACTGTTTTTAATTAGGCAGAAGTGTTCAAATCTCATTTTCAAGCATAGCAATTGGGACGATGAAAACTTGAGCTATTTAGCTGCATTTAAAAGGGGGTGATTGACTCATCAATAGATGAATGCGGTGGGGAGGTGCATGTGTAAAATAGTCTTCCACCTTTCATATATGACATTTAGAAATGCTCACTTCAGTCAGAAAAATGTAAAATCTGCTGTCAGGAACAAGAGAAAGAATAGCTGCTGATGCTTTCAGTTTTGCACAGTTCATAACGTCTACCTCAGTGAATTATTTCTAATCATCATGTAAATTTTTAGCCACTCAGTGAAAATCTGTTGTTGTTGTTTTTTCTAAGATGAGCAATATTCATTGAATAAATGATATTTATTCAACAGCATAGGGATGGAAAACCTAATCTGATTTTTGATGAGGTGCAATTCTTTCTAGAGGTTTTGTTTTGCACATTGCTCCATAAATGGCATCTTGTTTAGAATTTAGGTGAAAAACAGCATCAAAATTGTAATACAAGCTGGATTCCTAATGTGTTGGGGGGATATACTGTAATTATTGCTTCCAATTCTTATCTATCTGAAGAAGTAAAATATTGTGACTAATAAACTAAACCATGTACTTTTGGGGTCATTTGCGTGTGTATTCTTTTTGAACTTTGTATTTGTATGTCCATGCACAAATCACGTCTTTCTGTCTTTTAAATCCTGTGTAACTCCTCTGTCTCTTAATGACGGATTAGAGTTCTCATAGTATGACTGCTCATCCAGCAATAATCCGCACAGACTTTGAGCTTGAGAAGGCAGTAGGCCAGACAGGAAGGAGGTAGAGGCAGAGAGGGAGATGAAAATGTAACCGTGAGTAAATGATTAGCTCATGAAGAATGTTTGCCTACAAATCCATGCAGAGACATGGCTAAAGTGCATCATCAGGATCCACACTCAACCCCTAAATTCTCTATAAGTCTCTTTAACTTCCATTTCTTGGCATTTACATTCAGTTTTTTGCTATCACAAAATTAGGTTTGCTGTGGCAACTCTGACATTTCTGTGTCCATGTTTTCAAAATGCAGCCAACAGGAAAAGAGTTTTACTCAAGCAAACGAGGAGTTTTTAGTTATATCTGGAAAAAACTGTTAGAGTATAGTTCACCTGTCCTTACTTTTATGAGGTTATTATCAGGGCTGCTTTGTGACAGAAGGAAAGCAGCAAGGGTGAAAGGGAAGGTTTACAAGACGATAGTGAGACCTGCCATGATGTATGGTCTGGAGATGGTAGCACTGACAAAAAGACAGGAGGTGGAGCTGGAGGTGGCAGAACTGAAGATGTTGAGATTTTCGCTAGGAGTGACCAGGACGGATAGGATTAGAAACAAGTACATCAGAGGGACAGTTCAGGTTGGAGACAAAGTGAGAGAAGCAAGACTGAGATGGTTTGGACATGTTCAGAGGAGGGATAGTGGATATATTGGACAAAGGATATTGTAGATGGAGCTGCCAGGCAGGAGGAGAAGAGGAAGACCACAGAGAAGGTTCATGGATGTATTGAAGGAGGACATGCAGGGGGTTGGTGTGAGGGAAGAGGATGCAAGGGATGGGGTGAGATGGAGGCAGATGATCCGCTGTGGCGACCCCTAACGGGAGCAGCTAAAAGAAGAAGAAGAAGAATGATGATATCTCAAACCCAGTCTGTGTGACTGCATGATTTGGTTTCACTTTTTTCCATGACAAGTCTAAGCCATGACAGTTCATTTAATAACAGATCTCTAAAAAAAATTTACATTGGCATTCGTGATCTCTGGAAGATCAGTCCTAACCTGAGCAACCCCATGAATTTTGCATCAGTTTTAACTGCTCAGTTCAGTTCCTGTTTATGGTGCTATGTCATGAAATTTGTGATTATTATTTTTAGCTTTAATTGAATTACTATCATAAGGCCACATTATCTCAAATACTGTAGATTTTGTCTGTAAGACTGATGACTTCAGCTTCCCCTGATGTTGTTTAATTTGTCAGGGTATCATGCCAGCTCATTAAACTAAAATTTTGATAATACCTAACATTGTACATGTTGTTACTGCTTTACACTCTCATGCCAATTTAAAGATGGCAGCATGTCAGTCCAGTATTGAACCCAAAGCATAACTGGGTATAGGTATACCCTCACACAGCGTTTAGCATGGCTGAAGGCACTTTGTCTTTCTTAGTCTTATTGACCAAAATGAATAAAATGGATTTGTTGAAACCATTAAAGCACTTCTCTTAAAACACCATAAGCTTACAGCTTGGCCACATGCACAAGTGGATGAACAGCACACATGCACAAACACACACAGTCTTGCTTTGCTGACCAAGTGTGAAAGAAAGAAAACTTGCTGTCCCTTTGAGATAGTCATACATGTTGCACAGAGCTGCACATCATAAAAAACATACATTTCTCCACTAAAACAGAGTGAATGTCTCAAATTCTAACAATGAAACCCACCCAAGAATAACATGGAAACATAAATACACTCGAACACACAATGAATCACAAACAGATGGGTCCAGAGACAATCTGTCCTGCAACAACACGATCTCTCTTTAATCAACACTGATAATATTATTTCCCTGATTTAATTTTTGTGATACAACAAAATCAACACCTTAGGTAGTGGAATTCTCACTAAAAAAGGGACAGTGATTCCTGAAAGATGCCTTTTCACACTTTGGCTGAAATACAGTATCAAGGCATCTGCCACAATGATCAGTACAGCCGAAACTGAGCCATGCTAGAGCAATTAAAAAGTCTTTATTCTGATTCATAATTATTTCAGGGGGTTTATAAAATATGGACCTCTCAACTCTGCTTCATCCAAATTGGGTTTAGTGACTCATCTGGCAAATGAGTTAACTTCTAAAAAGCCTGGAGAATTAGTTTTGAAATTGCTCTCAAACAGAGGGCTGGAGTTTTCCAGCTGCATTGAAAAAAGTTACCACTTTTAATTTACAAAAATGGCAGACTGCTCATGTGTTACTTTAAAGGTGAATAGACAGGCACACTAGTAGGTATTCATATAGTGACACAGAGGAAGAATCTGGGATGGAAATAAATTTATTTTTCGCTCTGTATTGTGTGGTGACTTTTCGCAACCTTTCTTTTAAACTCCAGGGGCCTGTATTAGTGTAACCCTGGTAACAGCACAAAAAACCCTACTAGCCTCTGTTCAAGTCTACAACACACGTAAGCACATGCAATACACACCCAGATATCACGCTCACAGACAAAACCCTACACTGCTACTGTCTTTTAAGAGTTATTTTTAATTCATGCAGTTACTCAGTAATTTCTAAAGGAAAGACTTTCGTTCCTGTTTGTAAATCTAAACTTTATGAAGTTATTCCCAGGAAATTTGGTGAATAGACCAAAGTTTTGATAAAGGTTTTCTTGAAGCCAGGATTTCCCACATTAAACCATCCAGTTTTTAGCAGTAACTCTGGAACTAACGGAGTTGTTTCCAATTACTAACATGGGTCTGTTTAGAGCAGGGGTGGGCAAACTACGGCCCGCGGGCCACATCTGGCCCGTTGGTCTTTGTAATCCGGCCCACCGAAGATTGGTACAGAATTGCCCAAATCAAATCATATTATAATTGTGACTTATGAATTATGACCAGGTGGCGCATTAGGCGCAGTGTTACTTGATTTTGCGGAACCCGGGCTACTCTCTGTTATTACTCTGCTACTGCTCTGAACCTATCTGTAACAAGGAGCAGGCCAAAGAAAAGAAACGTCGACAGTGTTTAATAAGGAAACCTGTGTTGCAGCTTGACCACATAGTGAAGCCAGTTGTAAAACTCATTAACTTTATTCGAGCGACGGGACTTCAGCATCATCCGTTTATTACGTTTCTTGAAGAAATTGACGCTGATCACCAGGACTTGCTTTACCACTCCAATGTTCGCTGGTTAAGTTTGGGGAAAGTATGTCAGCAAGTGTGGGAGCTCAAACAGCAGATTATTTCATTTTTGGAGCTACTTGAGAAAGCTGCCGATTTTCCCGAGTGACAGAGATTGGCTTTGTGATTTAGGTGTGGACATACTGACACACATAAATGAGCGGAACGTGAAACTACAAGGGAAAGACCAGTTTGTGCATGAAATGTACACAAACCTCAGAGCCTTCAAACCCAAGGTAGCTTTATTCTCAAAGCAAATGTCAAACAAGTCATTTGTTCATTTCCCCACACTGGTTACGCTGAAAGAGGCCCCTCGATATGTGAAAAAATACAGGCAATCACTGGATGACCTGCATGGAGAATTCTGCCATCTGTTCTCTGATTTTGGAAAATCTGACAAGTCACTTCAGCTGGTGTCATGTCTCTTCACACAAGACCCTGAAACGACGCCACACGAGTTGCAGTTGGAACTGATTGATCTCCAATATGACACTGTCTTAAAGGAGAAGTTCAAATCTCTTAAACTGGATGAGTTTTATGCTTCATTAAGTCAAATTTCCAAACATCCCAAAGATGGCACAGAGGATGCTGGTGTTATTTGGCTCTACGTACGTGCGTGAACAGACTTTTAGTGTGATGAACACCAACAAAGCACCCCACAGATTCCAGTTGAGTGATGAACACCTCAGATCTGTTCTGAGAATTGCCACAACAAAACTAACACCAGACTTTGATGCACTGGCAAAAAAGGGTGATCAACAACACTGTTCCCACTAAAAGTGATTGTAGGTATTAACACTGTAAAGCCTTCTTTATGTTTGATATGTCACATTTGATATGTGCTGGCCCAGCCTGTCTGTCAAATTTTAAAAGTCAGTGTGGCCCCTGACCCAAAAAGTTTGCCCACCCCTGGTTTAGAGCCAATGTATCAATAGGTGTGTTTTAGGAATTTAATGCATATAAGTGATGTTTTGGGGAATTTTAGAAAATTAGAGTTGAAATTATTTGTATAGGATTCAATTCAGTTCAATTCAATTCAAGAGCTTTATTGTCATTTCGACCACATATAGCTGATGCAGAACATAGTGAAATGACATAGCGTTTCTCCAGGACCTGGTGCACATATAAACATATGACATATGACAGAAGGTATCAATATGAGAAACAGAGCTAGGACTAGGGTTTTTTTCCCCACAGTTTAAAATTTAAGTTTAAAAGATTTAAAAAGTAAATAAATAAATAAAGTGCAATGTGTGCAACATGTGCAATAGTTGCAAACAATGCAAAGAACACCCTGATTTTGTAACATAGTACAAAGGCCAACATTGTAGAAAACAGTACACAAGAAAGGCAATGAAAAAGGCAATACAAGAACAAGACACTAGCACTGAAAGAGAAAGACGTGACGTGCTGTAGCAGCGTTTGAGGTAGTGCAGATTGTGTGTGTGAGTCAGAGCGAGAGGGACAGGTTTATAGTGTTATGCAGTTCTGGGTTTGTGTGTGTGGGTGAGTGTGAGGGGGACTTTTGTGTAGTTCAGTCCTGGGTGATTGAGGAGCCTGATGGCTTTATCCAGTTGATGACCA
>VUQH01070535.1:9003-20623 GCA_015106775.1 Etroplus canarensis | reverse complement strand
TGCCTCCTAACACGCTTTCCCCCTCTCCCCCTCCTTTGTCTTCAGCCAACAGTAGCATAGTTTCCACCGGCACCCTGTTGGCTAACAGCACCAGAGGCGGTCGTTGTTAACCCGGGCCCGATCTGGTATGGAAGTCGTGTTATGAATCCGCATATTTGATTTGGCAAAGTTTTTACGCCGGATGCCCTTCCTGATGCAACCCTCACCATTTACCTGGGCTTGGGACCCGCACTAGGACTACACTGGCTTGTGGGCCCCTGTGGCTGGTTTGGATTTCCCCTGTCACTACTGATGCAATGTTTGCTTTCAGAGTGCAGATGGAGAAGTATAGAGGTCAGAGGGAGTTGCACTGTGTCTTTGTTTATTTACAGAGCAGCAGAGAAGTATGTGAGAGTGGTGTAGGACATGTATGAGGACAGTGGGGAGGTGTGAAGTAGAAGTGACAGGTTGAAGGTGGGGGTGGGATTGCATCCGGGATCAGCTCTGAGCCCCTTCTTGTTTGCGATGGTGATGGACAGATTGACAGATGAGGTCAGGCAGGAGTCTCTGTAGACTGTGATGCTTGCAGCTGTGTGATCTGTAGTGAGAGTAGGGGAGGAGGTGGAGATGAGCCTGGAGAGGTGGAGGTATGCACTGGAGAGAAGAGGATGAAAGTCAGTAGAAGCAAGACAGACTGCATGTGCATAAATGAGAGGGAGGCTGGTGGAATGGTGAAAATGCAAGGAGTAGAGGTGGTGAAGGTGGATGAGTTTAAATACTTGGGATCAACCATTGAAAGCAATGGACAGAGCACAAGAGAGTTGGAGAAGAAAGTTCAGGCAGGGTGGAGTGGGTGGAGACGAGTGTCAGGGGTGCTTTGTGACAGAAGGATAACAGCAAGAGTGAAGGGAAGGTTTGCAAGACGGTAGTGATGTATGGTTTGGAGATGGTGGCACTGATAAAAGGACAGGAGGCAGAGCTGGAGGTGACAGAACTGAAGATGTTGAAATTTTCACTGGGAGTGACCAGGATGAACAGGATTAGAAATGAGGGACAACTCAGGCTGAGATGGTTTGGACATGTTCAGAGGAGGGACAGTGGATATATTGGACAAAGGATGTTTAAGATGGAGCTGTCAGGCAAGAGGAGAAGAGGAAGACCACATAGAAGATTGATGAATGTAGTGAAGGAGGACATGCAGAGGGTTGGTGTGAGGGAAGAGGATGCTGGGATAGCGTGAGATGGAGGCAGACGATCCACTGTGAAGACCTTTAACAGGGGCAGCCAAAAGAAGATGATATTAATGCTGAAAGACAGGTGGGCAAACCCAAAAAGAAGAAACTATTATTACTTGTCTCAGAACAGGATTTACAGGAGTTTGTAATAGGCAAACAGAATCTACCCCATGTCTAACTTTTGAATGTAGAGTTTATGAAACAAGAAAGAAGGAAACTATACTCAAAGAATTAGAAACCCTTTTTGGCGAAGACATGCATTTACCAGATGTCCCCCTCGGCATTTTTATCCCCTGCCCCCCATACTGAGACAGTGTCCCACATTTTGGTTGGCTCCATTGTAGTTTAAAATGTGAACATGTAGTTTGGCTCCTATTGACTGTTAGTGAAAAAGATGGCCATCATGCATTTTCCTGTGGTACACAAGTGGGTGAAACTGGTGGAAAGTGGTTCGCAGACTTTTATCAGTTATGAGTCTCACAGGAAACCAGAGCTCAAAAAAGATATGTGCCAAATCATTTGCAACCAGACAAACCAAACATCAGCTGAGAACAGTTTTAAAGGTTCATGAGATGAAAGAGAGCATAGTCCAGTGTAAGAGGACAATCAGATAAAAACTACACTTCAGCTTCCTCTTATCCCCACTGTATTTACCTAGAAAGGGAGCAGGAAAGGTTATATTACAACAGAATATATTCGCCCTTCCCGTACTTTCTCATTTTAAACCGCCGCTCTTCGGAGCCACAATACCGTCCAGCAGGTGGCGGTATCGCACCTTTACGATGCGTTGCCGCTCTGTGACGCCACATACATCCACGGAAGCCTTCCCGCCAACAGAAGCGCGAGTAGCACAGTGGAGGTTGTTCACTTATCACAGTAAGGTTCTCTTTACTCGTTTTCTATCAGGTTTGGACGTAAAGCTAGCTACTGTTTTTGGTGGCGTTTGTGTCCCGCTGTCAGTGAGACACGGACACTTAGCTAACCACAGCCTGCTTTGTTTCAAGCTGCTTCTCAGCCACTTCAGCTTCACCTGGTTGGCAGCATGCAGGTACTTGCAGTGTATCTGAGGGTTATACTGGCACTAAAATCTTACACCACACCTGTTTGGGCTCGAACCAAAGCCACAGGATCTGTGCTGCTGTTTAACTGGGTTCCATGTTCTGTTCCTGTCCTGATGAACTGCTACAAAGGACAAAACATTAGGGTTTAGTTATGAGTGTCATCAACTTGGGTTTGAGAGACAGTATGAATGGAGATTTTCACTGGGAGTGACCCGAAACATTCGGACGTGGATTCTTGGGGTCTATGGAGCCCAGGACTGGATAGCTGGGCCCTGCCTCTACAGGGGTCTCTGGCAGGTGGCGGGCAATTCTCAGACACCAGTGCCCTCGGTCCTTGTCTTGGGCCTGCTCAGTTGGGGTCTCTGGCAGTATCAGCTGCTTGGTGCCTCAAGTCCTCTGGGGCTCCCATCCTTCTTCTCCCCTGCTACTGGGGTGGGTGTGTATGGCTTGGGTTCCTACCCCCTATGGGGCTTAGTGGTGTGGGGATGTTAAAATCTCCCCCCTGACCTGTTGTCCTGGCTCCCCCAAGCATCCGCATTGTACCTCATCAATTTCATTGCTTGCAGTCACTGGGACTTTGAGTTACTAGTTGTTGAGTCCCTCATCCTTTTCACGTAGCATTCTAACACTTCCCTATTCTCCTCTCTTGTCCACTTCTGCCTTATCCTCATTCCAGTAGCCCACTTCTAATCACGCTGCAGCCGGGATTCAAACCCTGGTCTCCATTGTGAAAGGCAGCTGGTGTTACCCCTCGACTATCGGACAGCGGGATAATCTGGCGATCGTCCTGAAGTCTGACCACAAGGAGGAGGAGACTCATCCTTATGGTGGAAGGCTTTTTTCTTTAGACCTACAAGCCTTTGATCATATCTTTGAACATATCTTTGAACATATCAATTGATTCTCAGCTTCTAACATGGAACAGGCTTCCTTTCTTAGGATAAAAACCCTCTGGTGATTTTCATATAAATTTTTATTTCTTCTGGCCGTTTTAAGACTATAATCAAACTTACAAATGTCATTGTTTGAAATTCTTTAACCAGAACAATAGTTTTCAACTGTGTTAACATAACTGGAAAGGTTTTTTTCTACAGATCAATTAAACTTTTAACATATTAAAGGTGATGAGGGTATGAAAGCAATTTCTGCTTTGAGTGCAATGCTGTGAGTTAATGATGGCAAAATAGAAACTGTGTTTCAGTATGTACTGAAACTTATGTGGAATTTTTGATTTGAAACATTGTTCTGAGGTCTTATCAATCCCTCGGGTGAATCCTGCCTGACCCTCTCTCTCTATTGCTCCCCTCCTGGACTCTTGGACTGTTTTGGAGAACAATGTGAGGAGAAACTGTGAGCTCAAATATAATCATCTCTGTGTAAGATTGATTCATTCTTACACATTCTGAATTGTAACACTCAAGAAATGGATTAAACACCTGTAAACTTGTCATCTGTGCCCTGCCTGTTGAGTGCCTTCAGTGAACTGTGACACATTGTATTTTTATTTTTTATTTATTAAATTTTTGTGGAGTGTGTGCAGTATAATCTGTGAAAAGTTTTTATTTTGGGGTGAATTTTATGCTGTAGTTTATTGTTACTGTCACTGTTAAACAGTACTGTTTTGGGAGGGGTTAAAAAGTGTCCCTGGTAGTGTAGTGGTTTGTGCAGTCACCTCTGAAGTGAAAAGTTGCAGGTTCGTTTCCAGGTGGGGACACAAGCTCCTCTCCCCATGGAGGGTTGCATCAGGAAGGACATTTACCGGTAGAGCTCCATAAATTAGAATGGCACTGGAAAGTTCATTTATTTAAGTAATTCAAAAAGTCAACCTCATATTCTATAGGTTCATTACACACACAATGATATATTTCAAGTGTTTATTTTTCTTTCATTTTGATGATAACGGCGGCAAATGAAAACCCAAAATTCAGTATCTCAAAATTTTAAAATTACAGAAGACCAAAAGGATTTTTAATACAGAAATGTTGGCCTACGCATGCACTCAATACTCTGTCGGGGCTCCTTTTGCATGAATGCAGCATGGTATGGAGGTGATCAGCCTGTGGCACTGCTGAGGTGTTCTGGAAGCCCAGGTTGCTTTGACAGCAGCCTTCAGCTCATTGTTGGGTCTGGTGTCTTTCATCTTCCTCCAGTTAGCTGGCCAATAACAGTGATACCATGGCTATTAAACCAGGTACCTTTGGCTGCTCCATTGTATTCTCCCCAAGGGGTCACCACAGCAGATTAATCCACATTGGTAATTCAGCAGAGGTTTTATGCCGGCTGCCCTTCCTGACACTACCCTCCATGGTGAGTGGAACTTGTGTCCCCACCTGGAATTGAAACTGGAACCTTTTGCTTGTACTGTAAGATGAATGTGTAAACCACTACACTACAGTTATTTGCACTTTTGGCATTGTGGGCAGGTGACAAGTCTTGCTGGAAAATTAAATCAGCATCTCCATAACGCTGGTCAGCAACGGGAAGCATGAAGTGCTCTAAAATGTCCAGGTAGACGGCTGCACCGATTTTTGGACCAACACCAGTAGATGGCATGGATCCCCCAGTCATCACTGACTGTGGAAACTTCACACTGGACCTCAAGCAACTTGGATTCTGTGCCTCTCCACTCTTCCTCCAAGCTCTGGGACCTTGATTTCCAAAAGTAAAATGTACTTTTCATCTGTAAAGCAGACTTTGGACCACTGACCGACAGTCCAGTCCTTTTTCTCCTTAGCCCAGGTAAGATGTCTGTGTGTGGTGGCTCCACTGACTCCAGCTGCAGTCCACTCCTTGTGAATCTCCCCCAAATTCCCGAATGTCCTGTGCCTCACAGTCCTCTCAAGGCTGTGGTTGTTCCTCTTTGTGCACCTTTTCCTTCCAC
The DNA here is from genome assembly GCA_015106775.1 of Etroplus canarensis. Classification (NCBI taxonomy): domain Eukaryota; kingdom Metazoa; phylum Chordata; class Actinopteri; order Cichliformes; family Cichlidae; genus Etroplus; species Etroplus canarensis. Next base: position 15,467 of record VUQH01070535.1, on the reverse strand, counting down.
TCAGCGTTCCATTACAGCTTCTTTAGCAGTGACCTTTTGTGGCTTACCCTCCTTGTGGAGGCTGTCGAGTCTGCAGTCTTCCTGATGATTGTGTGTTGTACTGAACCAGACTGAGACCCTTTAAAGCCTCAGGAGACCTTTGCAGAGGTTTTTAGTTAATTGGTTTATTAGAGTGTGACATCACGAGTGTACAGTCATCAACTTTTTCACAATATTCTAGTTTTCTGAGATACTGACGTTTGGGTTTTCATGATCATTATCATCATAATGAAAGGAAATTTGAAATATATCACTGTGTGTAATGAATCTATGTATGAGTTTGACTTTTTGAATTGAATCACTGAAATAAATTAACTTTTCAGTGATACTCTAATTTATTGAGATGCATCTGTAAATGTGGCAGTTTCACGTAATAAGATCAGTGTATATACAAAAGCTCAGGCATCACACTGCTGCAGACACTCAGTTTCAGACAGTTTTTTCTACTCTAAGTGCTGCACGATGTCAGTGAGAGCAGATAGCCCTAATGTGGTCATCAGAAGTACACAGCTGAGCACAGAATCCCCTCCCACCTGCTGTGGAAACTTTCTGTTTACAACGGATAGCCAATCACAAAAACTTTACTGTTCTTGGTACTGAGCATCAAGGTCCAGCATGAGAATAAAGGATTATTTTGAACTTTGAATAATGCAAAGCTACTCTAGTAGAGTCCAATAATAAAAATATGGAGCTAAAAGTGATCTTAATAGGTCTCATCTGTCTAGCTATCTATATTCTAGGTAGATTGATCTAGATAAAGAGATGGATTTTAGTAGACTAAATGCTTTGGCACAGTACCTTATAAACATTTGTCTGTGCTTTTAGGGACCATCACCATCCTCATGTCCTATGGAGGAGGCTATTATGGACACCCTGAGCGTGTCCACCAGGGGCCCCACTATGACCAGGTACCCCAAGATTCTTTACCACGATCGGACTCCTATGATTTGCAGCCCTTGAGAGAGCAGAGAGCTCCTCATCTCGCTCAGAGCACCGACCCTCTTCCACCTCCACCTCTGCCTGCTCAACCTCCTGTGGGCCCAGAGTTTGACCCCAGCGGCAGCGAGGACAACGGCGACCCAGAACCCGATCCTGCCCTCGACATCAAACCGGTCCACCGCTTCATCCCAGATTCATGGAAGAACTTCTTCAGAGGGAGCAACAGAAGCAGTAAAAAGGCGTGGTCCATGCCTGGCTCTTCATACAATAACAACAACAGCACCACAGAAGGAGTGCGCTGCTCTCCCCCACATTCTCCCTCTGTTCCTGGATCATACCGGGATCCCTATGGCGGATCAGGCGGCAGCTACAACTCAGGGAAAGCGCTTCTGGAAGCAAGGGATGGCCATGAGTCCGTATCTGGGCACACCTACCGCACAGGTCTGACCTACAGCGAACGAGTGGAGGAGTACCATCAGCGCTACGCCTACATGAAGTCCTGGGCCGGCCTGCTGAGGATTCTGGGCTGTGTGGAGCTCCTCCTGGGAGCTGCTGTGTTTGCCTGTGTCTGCGCTTACATCCACAAAGACAACGAGTGGTTCAACATGTTTGGATACTCGTCTCCTGGCGGAGCTTATGGAGCAGGTTACTACGGTGGCAACGTAGGTGGGACCTACTACACAGGGCCCAAAACCCCGTTTGTGTTGGTGGTGGCAGGACTGGCCTGGCTGGTGACGGTGATCATATTGGTGCTGGGGATGACCATGTACTATCGCACCATCCTGCTGGACTCTAACTGGTGGCCTCTGACTGAGTTCACCATAAACTTGGCTCTGGCAGTGCTGTATATGGCAGCTGGTAGGTAACATAGTTCTTCCTTAGAAAAATGAATTCAGTGAAGTCAATTGATGCAGTGGGTGTGTCTGTAGTGTGGTGGTTTACACAGTCACCTTACAAGCAAAAGGTCCCTGGTTTGATTCCAGGAGGGAACATAAGGCCCTCCCACCATGCAAGAGCATCCGGCATAAAACCTCTGCCAGATTCCTATTGTGCGTTAATCTGCTGTGTCAACCTCTTGAGCCAAAGTGAAGTTAATTCAGTAGTTTGTATAGACAGCCAGCATGTTTTTAATGTTTTTCAGTGCAGCGGACACCATGAAGGAAATTTCATTCACCTTAATTATAACGAGTGCTGTACTCAGACATCTAACATTCAAAATAAAAAACACTAACTTTTAGGCTTCAAAATGTAGTCCAGAAACCAGTGACTTCACCATGTCTTCAGCCGTCTTTTATTTACAGTATATGCATTAAGCACAACTAAAGTTTCAAAGGATGAGGTTAGCATTTGTGTAACTAATCTCTGTGATCTTAAAAGTCAGGCTTCAGTCTGCTCTAAACACTTGTTTTAGCCAGCTTTGTGATGTCATAGAAAGTGGAACTCAGACAGCTCTGTGTACGCAGAAGCCCCGCCCATCTGCTGTTCAGACCTTCTGTTTCTGAGAGTCAACCGTAAGAAAGTTGGCTTAAAGGGAGAGGAGCTAAAACAGCTGTTTCGCTCAGGGATGCACTGAAACCTCCCCCCCACATTTCATTTTGACGTTGAAATGAATTAACCTTTCAGTCTCACACTTTATAAGTCATTATTTGAACAGCCTCTATAATGGCGTGTGTTTGTTCACCAGGGATTGTCTATGTCCATGACACAAATCGTGGAGGGCTCTGCTCCTACCCGGTCTTCAATAATGGCATCAACGGGGCGTTCTGCAGAACAGAGGCAGGCCAGACTGCTGCCATTATATTCCTCTTTGTCACTATGGTCGTGTATCTGATTGGAGCCATCGTGTGTCTCAAGCTGTGGAGACACGAGGCTGCGCGCAGATACCGGGAGAAGTACGGCCAGGAGGTAAGTGCTCCCTGTTTTGGTTTAGCTTTGTTTCCTGGGTGTCGTCCAGGGATTCCTCAGAGTCAGTCTGGAGTAGTTCTTCACTTTGCTGACTAATAAAAACAGGCTACAACACGTCCACAGACACAGACTGCATTGCAACAACAAACCACATTATTTGCACACGGGCTTACAGCTGTAGGGGAATGAGTGGGTGGAGTCTGTGAATCCTGCCAAGAGGTGCACGCAGTTTCACTTGGAACTACGGTGAATGTTGAACCGCTCCTTAAAGAGACTAAAATGCAAGCAGACAAGACACAAGAGATAATTACGTCCTAATCATTATACACAAATGACAAGATTTTTGGTACCTAAAATGTTTCTGTTTCTCGTCTCACAGAACAATCACCTTTGAGCAATCTTGAAGTGCGTGTTCAAATAGCTGTTTTAACCCAGAGGGAGGCAGGTTTGGAGTGTGTGTGTACACGGATTTATTACAGGATAGAAACAAAACGGAGAATTAATATACATCAAGACAGAGAAACAAAAAGGTGTGAAAATAATAAAGCAAAAAAAACAAGTGCAAACCAGAGTTGGCAGTGTGGGAATGCAGTGCAGCCCAGGAGTATATATGTGTAACATGCAAAAATTCTAATTGTATTTGTCACATGCTAATTGAATTACACTAATAACTTATCATTTGAATGCACAGATGCAGCCCTCGGAGATGCGAGCCATGCAGTCACTGGTAAGAATTCTGTAGGAAACACATCCTGTACATGCAGGATATAACAGCCCACATTTAGAATGCTGAAAGAATGAAAGCACTTCTTTATTTTCTCTGTAAGCGCAACAATTAGCCCAATACATTTGTTTCTACGTCTCTGCAGGAGGTGACAGATTCCGCTCTTGCTCCCAGAGTTCCAGAGCAGGTCCAGGGCTCCTCAGTGGTCCCTATCCAAGCTGCACCAAAAGCAGTTCCTGCAAAGGTTTTGCAGGGAGCTATACCATCAGGACACATTCCAAAACCTGTTATAGTGCCCGACTACATTGCGTAAGTGCTGCTCCAAATACAGAAGTAAAAAGGATTTGAAGAGAAGTAAATATATATTTTTACTGTTATTTAGTTCCCATTAACCCTTTCATCTTTGAAATGTCAAGCAAAGAACACATACCTGTTGTTTTGTGCCATTTTTTAAACCTTTTGGTAAAAAATGTACCTTTGTTTCATCAGACCATAATACATTTTCCCACATGCTTTTAGGAGACCTGATGCAAAAAATTTAGCTAGGCCTGGATGTTTTTCGTCCATTTAAAGAAAGGCTTCAATAGTCCAGACATGTGGAGAATACAGGAGATTGTTGTCACATGTACGACACAACCAGTACTTAGCAGAAGTTCCTGGCAGATTATTGAATCTCTGTCCAGCTTTACTTCTGAGAGACTCTGCCTCTCTAAGGTGCTCTTTTTATACCCAATCATATTAACTGACCTGTTTCCATTGAACATGTTCCTCCAGCTGTTTCTAGTACCACTTACTTTTCCAGCTTTTTTTGCCCTCGTCTTAATTTTTGGAGACATGTTGCTGCCATCAAGTTCAGGATGTGCTAGTATTTTTCATGAAATGGAAAATGTCTATGGAATATGGAAATCATTGCATTGTTTTCATTTACATTTTACACGACATCCCAACCTTTTTGGAAAAAGCTGTAGTTCTCTTGGCAGCCTCCCTGACCTCATTTTTTCATCAGGTTTGGAGGGACGTCCAGTTCACAGTCACGTCTCTGTGGTTCCATGTTTTCTCCACTTCTTGATGACTCTCTTCACATGGTATATGTAATGTCATAGATGTCAGAGATGTGTCCAGATTCTCTGAATCTTTTGATGATATTATGTTCTGTAGATGATGGAATATTCAAAGTCTTTGCAATTTTACATTGAATAACATTATTCTAAAATTGCTCCTAATGTGTAGATGCAGTTCCTGGCAGATTATTGAATCTCTGTCCATCTTTACTTCTGAGAGACTCTGCCTCTCTAAGGTGTCTTTTTATACCCAATCATATTAACTGACCTGTTTCCAATTATCATCATTAGTTGGAACATGTTCCTCCAGCTGTTTCTAGTACCACTTACTTTTCCAGCTTTTTTTTGCCCTCGTCTTATGTTGCTGCCATCATGTTCAAGATGAGCTAGTATTTTTCATGAAATGGAAAATGTTTATGGAATATGCAAATCATTGCATTGTTTTCATTTACATTTTACATGATGTCCCAACCTTTTTGGATTTGTGGTTATGCATCGTAATTTGATCTTGTATTAAGTGCGTCAACATGTGTTGACTCAGAGTAATCAATCATTTTTATATATAAATTCATGTGCAGCACAAAACCTGTCTAACCATTCGTGAGTCTTGTATTCTTTTTTTCTCGTACTTTTAGACAAAAACATGAACGGCTGAATTGAACAAAATAGGTGTTACTGCAACCCTAAAAGGAATAGCTTATTGATTTAGGGAAAATGGACAAAATATGGTGCTTTTGTCTCCATCATGGCCATGGCTTGGTTTAAAATTTTATGAGTATAGTTGGGAAAACTCATTACGATAAACCCCACTGTGACCACGAAAGCTGTAAAGCTGTGCTCCCCGATGACTTGTCACTCTTTACCTGCATCCTACAGCAAGTACCCGCCGATTCGGTCGGATGAGCAGCGGGACCAGTACCGGGCTGTGTTCAACGACCAGTACGCAGAGTACAAAGAGCTTCACGCGGAAGTGCAGGCTACCCTCAAGAAGTTTGATGAGATGGATGCTATGATGCGCACTCTACCCCAGAACCCTACCAGCCAGATGGTGATTACTTACACGCACCTCTCACACTTGAAAACACTCAATAATGGGCTGGTTAAACTTGTAAACGTTAAACGTACGTATGCTATGGTAAACGCTGACCGAGACAAACTGGAGTTGGTAAGTGAGTGCTCAGTTTAGCTCAGCACTCTGAGGGTCAACTCCAATATGTCACTATATTGACCTGCATTTGTACAGCACCTCTTAGAGCAGTTACGTGCTTTACAGTCAAGCTGATTCTGTAACAGTTAAATAAAAGAAAGTCGCATTTAAGTTGATGAAGTCTCAGTTAAAGCTGTGTTTATTAAAGTTTCTAGGCAACAAATATATCACTGCTTCGAACAAAAATGAGTACTAATTGTACCAGAAACCCACCAGTACAGGTGGGTTTGCTGATGCAGTCATTCTGAACTTTATTCACTAACTCAAGCTTAAATCCAGACTGTTAGTGTGGCGACTTATCAAATGAGACGTGCCAGGAACAGTCTGAGACCCACTGCTTGAGAGAGTGTCCAGGAGATCAGCAGGTTCAGCACTTAGATCACAGTTTGCCCCGTCTTAGTGAGTTTCTGTTATCAGTGGGCAAAGCTGCACTGTGGGCGGTGCTTTGCAGCTACAGACAAAGTCCCCCCCCCCCCCCCCCCCCCCCCTCCCCCCCCCCCCCCCCCCCCCCCCTCCCCCCCCCCCCCCCCCCCCCCCCCCCCCCCCCCCCCCCCCCCCCCCCCCCCCCCCCCCCCCCCCCCCCCCCCCC
>VUQH01070534.1:0-10820 GCA_015106775.1 Etroplus canarensis | reverse complement strand
CTCTCATTTTCCTCATTCATCAGCTCCTCAAAGTACTCTTTCCATCTTCTCAACACACTTTCTTCACTTGTTAAAACATTTCCATCTCTATACTTAATTGTCCTAATCTGCTGTACATCCTTTCCAGCTCTGTCTCTCTGTCTCGCCACTCGATACAAGTCCTTCTCTCCTTCCTTGGTGACTAGCCTCTCATATAACTCACTATAAGCCTTTTCCTTTGCCTTTTCCACTTCTCTCTTTGCTATGTGCTTAGCCTCCCAGTATTCCTGTCTACTTTCTTTATCTCCCTGATGATCCCACTTTTTCTTTACCAGCCTCTTCCTTTGAATACTTTCCTGTACTTCCTCATTCCACCACCAAGTCTAGTGTCACTTTATTATAAATATCCCAGTGTCTCTGTGGTGTAGTGGTTTATACGTTCCACTTGCAAATGGAAGCTCCTTGGTCTGAGTCCTGGCGGGAACACGAGCCCCTTCCTGTCATGGTCCTGGGTTTTTGTGTTGTGGTTTTGTATGGTCTTGAGTTTCTCAGTTCTCATGCTCGGTTCCTTGTATTCTCTGTTGTTGGTCTGAGCCTTAGGTTTAGCCTCGCCTTTATTTAGTATTGTCTGTTGTGATTCTTCAGTTAGGAAGTTGAGCCTTTGTTCTAATGATATTTTGGTTTCTCTTGTTCTCTGGGTTTGTGTTTTGCATTAGAGTCCTAGTTTACTGCCTACTGAGTTTATTAGAGTTTGCTTTCTTAGTGTTTCCATTGTCCTCTTGTTTCCCTGTCAGGTTGTCGTACATTCCTGTTCCTCCTTGTGAGTCAGTGTTTAGTCTGAATCTCAGTTCCAGCCCTTCCCTGTGTTTATTAGTTTTCTTTGTATTGTCATCGTGTGTTTATGTCCTGCTGTTAAGCTCATGTTACACTCTCAGTATGCCGCACTTCCTGTTTTACTTTTGTAACCAGTCTTGTCTTGTGCATTATGCACAGATTTACTTCCTGTCCTTGATTGTTGTGTCCTGTGCTCCTGCCCTCCTGTTGATTGTTACTTGTTAGTCTGTGTGTGTTTATACCCCTGCTACCTCTGCTTTGTGTCGTGTCATTAGTCAGTATCTCCTGAAGACAGTGTGTTTCTATATTGGAATGTGCCTCATGGACTTTGTTTATTTGGAAGGACTCAATAAAAACCATGTGTTCACTTTCATAAACCACAAAGTATGTGGGACAGGGGGAAATCTGGTCACCCTGGTCATGGGGGTGCTTTAGCCTGTCCAAACTGTGGCAGGATATACCCTGGACAGGTCACCAGTGTCATGAATGCCAGTGAGTAAAAAGAGAGGACCCAAATGCAGGACTCCTGGACACAGGATAAAGGAAAAACAAAAGGTGAGCTTTAACGGCTTCAAAGTCTTTCAAGATAACCAAAATCCATAAGGTTCAATCCAATATGGACACACAGAGAAACAAACAAAACAAACAGGGAGGAAGCAAATTTCAAAGTCCGAAGAGAGGTGGCGGCCACTCAGGTGACTGGAGAGGATAACAGCAGCCATGGTGGGACTGCTCAGGTGGCTGAGGAGGATGACAAACCAAATATAACTACCCTTCAGGTGGCCAGCGCGGGGGCCAAGCTGGGAGAGAGCTGTGAGATACCCCTAGTACTAGGTAGTGTTAGTCTGTGAGCAGTGCATTTATGGTGGCTGAAGTGTGTGTGTAGAACATGTACAGCATGTGGGACAAGCTGAGCTGCAGGTAAAGATAAGCACAAAACTGAAACTATGGAGATGGGAGAGGCTGAAACTGATGTTACAGGGGAACAAGAGACAGATAAACACAACAGGGGAGAGAGAGACAGAAACTAACGCTGTGGAGGAAAAAGGGGTCTAACAAACAGACGTGACTAATGCTGGAGGAACATGGAAAAGTGGGTCAGGAAAAACTAGGTTAGATTCTGCCTGGAAAACTGGACGCACAGATGCCAGGGGCACAGACATGGGGTCAGGTGGTACAGACACAGTAACTGGGGACTCAGGAACACACTGAGCACTAAAGGAGACACACTGAGGGCTCAAGCACAGATGCTAGAGCAGAAACTTGGGCACAGAAACTGAAGACTTGGGCACAGAAGCTAGGGCAAAAGCTAAAGGCTCAGACACAGGTGCTGCAGAGCAGCTGCAGCTGAAGGCGCAGACATAAAAAACAATTCAGAAGAACCTAGAAACAGGGACTAAGAATGAGGGTTTTGACTCAGGAACCAGGAAAGGGGGACTTGAAATGGCCAGGACTCAAAGACCCTCCTCCTTCGGACAAGAAGAGGTTTGAAACCTCCTTGGGCACCAGCCAACCTTACCTCCATCATGCAGGAGATTGCTGGATGGTGGTTAGCCAGAAACAGGCTTGGGGCTGACTGAGGCACCAGCCGGCATTACCTCCATCACGCAGGATGGCAGCGACAATGTGGAGATGCTGAATGGTGTTGAGGCAGGAGGGTTCGAGCAGCGGCAGCAGGAACCCCGCTTCCTCCTCGAAGCCAGCTTTTCAGGAGGGGAAGCAGGTTCAGGCAGGGAGATAGCAGAAGCCACAGCAGATAAGGCAGGCTGGTATTGGCGGGGTCCATGCTTCCTCCTCGAAGCCGGTATAGTAGGATAGGAAGTGGGCTCAGTCAGGCAGATGGAAGAAACAGCAGCAGGGGGGTGGCTAGCTGGCTGAAAATTAAGCCAACCTGTGCTGACTGGAGGTGGAGGATGGGCCTGGGGTCCTGGCATGCAGGAGGCATGACGTCCACCTGGATCACATCTTCCAGTAGGGACCCTCAATACCAGGCAAGTCCCCTGGAAAATGGGCTTATGTTCTGGGGCGAGCAATGACTTTAGCTCTCCAGTCCCCTCTAAGAAAGAAAGAGCCACCTACTGTCGTTCCTGAAGCTCACAGTCCACTGGGTCCACTTCTTGGTTGGTTCTGTCATGAATGCCAGCGAGGAAAAAGGGAGAACCCAAATTAAAGACTCCAGGACAGGATAAAGGAACAACAAAAAGTGAGCTTTAATGGCTCCAAAGTCCTTCAAGATGAACAAAGTCCATAAGGTACCATCCAATATGGACACACAGGGAAACAGGAACACACACTGACTTTGGGAGATACTGACTAATGACATGACACAGAGCAGAGGGAGGCAGAGGTATAAGTGCACACAGACTGAACAAAGGGAAACATGAGGACAAAGGCACAACTAAAGAAAGCAAAGTCAAATAACTCAGTAGGCAGTGAACTAGAACTCTAATGCAGAACTAGAGAGCAGGAGAGAACAGAGGCAAGAAATAACTAAAGACTCACAACAGACAGTAATAAAGAAAGTCAATACTGAAGCTAAGGCTCAAACCAAAACAGAGAATACAAAAAAACGAGCATGAGAACTGAGACACTCAAGATCGTAATTCAAGCTAGCAAAACATATGAAAGTAGACTAGAAAGACCGCGGACCATGAGAACCAGTCTATCACAGGGCTGGAGATACACTCAGAAGACCAAAAACCTTTGTTCTGGTTGGCTTCAAGTCTGAAGAAGCATCTGTGTTTATATCCTGGGCCGTGTGCCTTACATGGCCATATGACATCATACAGAGCCAAGTGTGGAAAAAATGTATGAAACTGAGTGTTTCAAGCAGGCTGAAGCTTTAGGTTCACATGTTCAGACAGTGACTGCATTATTTGAAGCTTTGGACCGGTGCTCATAGAACACTTTTCTACTCTGACTGAGCATCAGGAGAAATTCGGGGTTTAGCGTCTTGCCCAAGGACAGTTCAGCACGCAGACTGGGGAAGTCAGGGATTGAACCGCCAACCTTTGTGTTGAAAGGCAGCCCGCTGTACCTCCTGGGCCACAGCCACCCACATCAGTCTGAACATCACCCTGATATGTGTGTGTGTGTGTGTGTGAGACACAACATTTTTTAGTGAGACTGGAGAAACTCGTGAGGATGACAGAGTCAGCCTGACGTGGAGAACACGGAGGGTGAGGAGACGGGGGGGTGATGAGCTGGTTTTTGTGCGTACCAGTTGGTGCAGTGTGTGAAATGTGAACTCTGCTGTGTGTGCGTGTGTGTGTGTGTGTGTGTGTGTCTGTGTGTGTGTGTGTGTGTGTGTGTGTGTGTGTGTGTGTATACACTTGTAAGTCCATGTTTGTGGAGCTCGTTCAGAGTGAGGGTATTTTGGCCGGTCTTCACTCTGTGAAATCCTTTCTTAGAGTTGTTTGAAGGTTGAGTCTTGGTTTTAGTGGTTAGAGGTTTAAATTAGGGGCTAGAAGATGCATTATCTCCCTGAGAGTCCTCACAGAGATAGATGTGTGTGTGTGTGTCTGTGTGTGGGTGTGTGTGTGTGTATAGGGGAGGATCCTCTTGCTCTTAAAGCCGGGTCAGAAACAGAGACATCAGCAGAGCTGAGAGTGAGAGGCACTGAGAAGGGAACACACACTTTTGAACACACTCATACACTCACACTAAGACAAGTGGCTTATTGTGCGTACACACAGATAAACACAGTTGTTGTTGATCAGCCTGACATACACACACTCTTCACTGGACTCTGGACTGACTACTTGAGGATACATCTCTCAGGACCCTATTTCCCATCATGCACCTGAGGAGCCTCTCTGAGCTCCAGGGGTTTGCCACCCAGAGGGGGGCCTCAGCCCCACGGACTACCCAGGACGGAGCCTCATGGAGCTCCAGAACAAGGAAGGATTCGAGCAGCCGCTGCAGCCCACCAAAGGGAGCTCTTCTCTGGGCATGGCTGCTGCTGGGGGCCCTGGTGGTTCCTGGAGCCTGGAGCTCTCTGAGCGAGGAGGAGGAGGAGCTGCTGGTGGAGCTTCATAACTACTACAGAGGACAGGTTTCACCCAGTGCCTCGGCCATGTTGCCTCTGGTAAGACACCTGCAGGGCGTTCATGTCATTCCAAACTGACCCAACCTGAACTGTGTCCAGTAAAATGTAAGATATAAGAAACACCTTCTGACAGTTTCCTCCTTAACAGGATCTATAGGCAGCTGAATCTGTAAAGCTTTGATTCTATATGTAACTTCAGTACTAAATGTAATAACTGCTGTCTTCTTGTGTGAAAATCATTCATAAAACGACATACTTTTCCCTTTTATATATATATAATTTATTCGCCTTTCTCAGTGCAACTTTTTTCCATTTTTTAATGCTAAATAAACAGTTTGCCATAAAAGTTTTAGTTCTGACCTTGAAAAACTCATGAAGCAACAAATAAATATATGTAGACTAGAACAAAGTCATGCAGAGTCATGTTTTGAGACCACAGAGTGTTAAAAAGCTTTAATTATTATGATGAATACCTCTTTATTGGCGAGGCCAGTCTATAAATATCTGCTCTGTTTTCTAAAACCCAACAAGTTCAAATAAGCACCTCAGCAGACGCAGCGATTCAGATTTTTGGTCGAGTAACGTTTGGTTTTGTGTCATCGCTGTGGGGAAGTGACTGATCGGTCGTATGGGTAACTGTCACCGTTATCTCTAGAGGTTAAAACTGCAACCGAAAAGCTCACAGTTTGGTCGTTAATAGCGTACAGGGAATCGAACGCCGCCCGGATGCATCAGTCACAGCAGGAAGGTGCTGGATTCGAACCTGCTGGCTGGTAGTTTGTGTCTGTGAGGCCGTGGGCACGGATGCGAGGAGTCTTCGTGCTTCGGTCGGCAACCGGACTGGAACCGTGGTGTGACCCACCCGTCAGCCAGTCTGAGGCTCTCGTTTGATGGGCAGTTATGAATGAATGAATATGAATGGATGGATAGATGTTTGCCTCTTATGTCTATAAATGGCAGGTGACGGTACACCCAGCAGCAATATCAAATACCGACATTAGTGAAAATCAAACTAATACTTTGACTGTGAACATTGTTATCATTGTGATCGTCTGAAGGCAGAATTACAGCAGTAATTTTAACCCAGTCAGGTCGCGCTCTGACAGTCAGTAAAACACATCACTTTGAAGATTTTAAAACATTTTATTATATGTATAAACATGATCTTGCTTTAAAAACTATTACAGAAATTTTAAAAAACGGTTACACGGTGTGCGCTCAGTTCTCATGGACACACTGCTCTTGGAGACGATCCAGACTGTCCGTGCTGGGCGTGTCCACCAGGATCTGATTATTCGGATGCAGAGTTGTGAGACGCTGCACATCATCCTTGGTAGAGCCGAACTCCTTTTTCTCCTTCTGACTGCTCCCGTTAGGGGGCGCCACAGTGGATCATCTGCCTCCATCTCATCCTATCCCTGCACCCTCTTCCCTCACACCAACCCTCTGCATGTCCTCCTTCACGACATCCATCAATCTTCTCTGTGGTCTTCCTCTTCTCCTCCTCCTTCATCTTCAACATCCTTTGTCCAACATGTCCACTATCCCTCCTCTGAACATGTCCAAGTCATCTCAGCCTGAGCTGTCCCTCTGAAGGACACATTTCTAACCCTGTCCATCCTGGTCACTCCCAGTGAACATCTCAACATCTTCTGCCACCTCCACCACCAAAAAGCAGCTGTTCACCTTTTAACTGGGACTAGAAAATCTGCCCATATTACCCCAACCCTCGCTCTTTTACCCTGGCTTCCTGTCCGACTGAGGGTTGATTTTAAGATTTTATTACTTGTTTTAAAATCGCTACATGGGTTAGCTCCAGCCTATTTATCAGATTTTTTGTGTCCCTATATTCCTCAAAGATTCCTTAGGTCCTCTGACCAGAGACTCTTAGTGGTCCCAGCTTTCAGGCTGAAGCTCACAGGGGGTCGTTCCTTTGCTGTTGTCGGTCCCAAACTTTGGAATGATCTCCCTTTTCTTATCAGGGCTGCTCCTACGCTGGAAGAGTTTAAATCTCTTCTTAAAACGCATCTTTTTACTTTGGCGTTTTCAGGATAGTTCCAGTCCGTTTGCTGCTGTGGGTTTGCTTTTGTATTTTCTTTTATTATTCCTGTGTTTTATCTCTATGTTTGTAGCCTGTTGTATTTGATCATGGTTTAACGTTTTAATCTATTGTGTACAGCGCTCTGGTCAACTCTGCTGTTTTTAGATGCGCTTTATAAATAAATGTGACTTGACTTGACCTCCCGTCTTTTCATCAGTTCCTCTGAACTAATCTGACAGTTTTTCGACTGATTGCAACAAACCCGGCGTGCTGCAGCTCTCTGGGAGGCACCGCCCTCAATCATGTCAAGTGCATGATGACATCGTGCACTTGGCATGACGCAGCACGGTTACAAAAGGCAAAGAAATGTTGACTGATTTTCCCATCCCTGCACCGTGTCTGATTAAAGGTGACACAGTGGCTCTAAGTGACTGAATTGATGAAAGTTTCATTTTGATTCAAAAAGTAAAAAGGCCAATCAATGGATGTTCTTTTTAAGGAAGTTTTAACAAAGACACGTTGATGGAAATCAACGCTCTGATTTCCTGTGACTCACTGGTTTGGCCTTAGTCCTGAAAGCAGGACCACGCTGGAGACACTTGTCATGGTATGCTGTAAGACTACTGGTGCCACTCTTAATAACCTTCAGGGTCTGTATGAAGGGAGGGTCCTTTAAAGGGCGCAGACCATCATGTCAGACCCTCAGCATCGATGCTTCCATCAGAGCAAAGGTTTGGTTTTGCTAAAATTACCACTAACAGGTTCTGATGGTCATTTTTAAACAAAATTTAAATCCTCTCCTTCATTATGGTGACAGTGTGGTGCCTTTCAGCCCAGTATGCGGTTTTGTATGTTGTACTGTACATATGTGTGTTGTATGCATGTACTGTGTTGGACTGCTGCCTGCAAACAAAACTGGCCCCAAGTAAACATTAAAGTTTTACTCTTTTCATACTACTGTGCTTTACACTGTATTTTGATTATAGGGAAACAGATAGCCAATCCCTGATTTCTAACCCAATAAATCTGACAAGTCCATTTTTAAAAGAGATTAAAGTGATACATTTTCATAGGTGCTAACCCTTAATACAGATAATTGCATGTATGGCCCTCGCAGACTTGGCAGGAATGCTTACAGCTTAGGTTTGGATTTTGTAACTGGTAGATAGACACCAAACACAGACTGTATAAAAAAGATGGAAAACGTTACTGCAGCATCCGCCGCCATGTTGCGTTTTTTTGGAGCCAGAAGTGACGCCATTTAGACAGGAGGCCGGAGAGCTAAGTTATCAGCTAACGCTTGCAGGCTTTGTTAAACTGCACAGGTGTAATCCACAAACGCATATACCTGCTAATTAGCGTGTACTCACAGACCAATAAAACACTTTCACTTGCCAAAACTGAAGTACAGACTTCTGTACTACATAGCAAGTCATATTACAGTCATGTGAAAAATTTAAATTTTCTATTACTCTATGCAGTCCTGTGAAAACGAAGTACCTCCCATGATTCAGTAACTTGTAGGACCACTTTTAGCAAAAACAACTTGAAGTAATAATTTTCTGTATTTCTTACATCACCGTGGAGACATGTTGGCCCAATCTTTTTTGCAACATTACTGGGGTTCACTGATTTTTGCATTCCTTTGTGCACAGCGCTCCTGACGTCACACCACAACATTTCAGTTGAGTCGGCGTCTGAACTTTGACTGTGCCGCTGCACTTTGATTCCGCTTGGAATCGATGTCCTGCTGCATCAACCAATCGGGGCCAAGCTTTGGCTGTTGGACAGATAGCCTCAAATTTAATCCTAGAATGCGCTGGTATTCAGAGTTTCTGCTTCAGAGTTGGACATTTTAACATGGGAGGCTATGGGGACTGACTCACTTTCGGAACCAGCCTCAAGTGGCCATTAGAGGAACTACAGATTACCACTCCAGGTCATTTCCTCAGTGGCATTTTACGATTGCATAACGTCGCAAATTCTGTGCATGCTCAAAAATTTTTGGCGACCTCGCCGTGCTACGTCTGTTTAGCATGGTCTCAACTTACTGTATACAAAACTTACCAATAAATTATTCAACATACGCCAGCGTGTTCACCAAATTTTTCCCACGACGGCATAGGCTGGTTGAATTGGGGCTTTTTACATGCAAAGTGTAAAACAGGAGAAAAGGTTCTTTCTCATCCATTTAATTTAAACAGCCTAAAATCTCAAATTTACCTCAAAGGGCTTTACGGTCCACATAACATACAAACATCGTTTGTCCTTGGAAAACTGATTCACATAAGGAAAACCTTTTAGATTAACAGCACGGATGCTAGAGAGGAATTCATGCACGTGAGGAATAAGATCCTTGAGAACATCAATGAACTTCATGTGTTGCGGATACTATAGTGGGTGTAACGTTTTCCACCTCCACCAAAGTCCTTGTAGGAAAAGTTCTGTGGAGGTGCGTTAGAGATGTTCCACCACCCATTACGTTGTTATTTCTCCCAGTTAAACGCAACAGCAGGAGTTTTCAATGACGCTACAGACCGTGAGGCTCATCCTGAGTCATCATGAGACCTCAAGGCAACACAGACCTGTCATTGTGCTCAGAGGAACATGCTGCTGCTGAGTTTTAGTAATCTAATTGTGTTGCATTCACAGCGACAACCAACCACTGAGCTTCATTGTATCGGGATGAACTGAAATCTCCAAGATGTCAACGATCTGATAGGGTCTGTAAGAAGAATCCGCTGCTGAAAATAGACCCCAAATAATGCACCATTTATTGCTGTTTGATAAAAACAACAGGGAGCACCTGTGTGAGTGTTTTAGATGAAACTTTGTGTGTTTGATGTAAATCTTAAGTAGGAACCAGCGAGCCTGGAGCTGAGATCCACAGCGAGCAGGGAGGTAAACTGTGGTCTAACGGCCAAAAGCAAATTAGGTCTGAGTTTATGTGACTTTGTGTGAAAGGATCTGTGTGATTATTAGTGCTGAGGCAGCAAATAAATAAAATAAGAGAAGAATAAAGAAAAAAATAACAATATAGTCCCAAGAAATAAACACTGTGCAAAATAACCCGAGGAAAAAATATAATATCCTATAAAGATGCAGAAATGTATCCTTGTATTTACATGGATACACGGATTAGCAAAGAAAGAAAATACTATAGCAAAATACTATTCCTCGTTGTTGCATATACATATATAAAATACATGGATGTATCTTCAGCTGCTCCTTTGTATTCTCTCCAAGAGATCACCACAGCAGACTAGAGGCTTTAGGCCGGATGCCCTTCCTGACGCAACCCTCCATGGTGAGAGGGGTTTGTGTCCCCACCTGGAATTGAACCAGGGACCTTTCACTTGTGAGGAGACTGCGTAAACCACTACAATACAGGGACACATTAAATAGTATAAGGATACATAGTTGAAAAAGAATTACGTATATACAGTGCAGCGAGCAGCAGTATGGCTTCATGCCAAGAAAAAGTACAACAGATGCAATGTTTGCTTTGAGAGTGTTGATGGAGAAGTATAGAGAAGGTCAGAAGGAGTTGCACTGTGTCTTTGTGGATCTAGAGAAAGCATATGATAGGGTGCCAAGAGAGGAAGTGTGGAATTGTATGAGGAAGTCAGGAGTGGCAGAGAAGTATGTGAAGGTGGTGCAGGACATGTATGAGGACAGTGAGACAGTGGTGAGGTGTGCAGTAGGAGTGACAGATGGGTTGAAGGTGGGGGTGGGATTACATCAGGGATCAGCTCTGAGCCCCTTCTTGTTCGCAATGGTGATGGACAGATTGACAGATGAGGTCAGGCAGGAGTCTCCGTGGACTATGATGTTTGCAGATGACATTGTGATCTGTAGTGAGAGTAGGGAGGAGGTGGAAGAGAGCCTTGAGAGGTGGAGGTATGCACTGGAGAGAAG
>VUQH01070526.1:0-18355 GCA_015106775.1 Etroplus canarensis | reverse complement strand
TGCCAGTCGTAGTCCCTACATTTAAAGTCCCTACTCTCACCTCCACCCTCCTACCTTTCCTTCTCTCTCTCTGCCTCATAACACGCTTTTCCCCTCTCCCCCTCCTTGGTCTTCGGTCACCAGTAACATAGTTTCCACCAACACCCTGCTGGCTAACGGCACCGGAGGCGGTCGTTGTTAACCCGGGCCGTGACCAATCCGGTATGGAAGTCATGTTATGAATCCGCATATTTGATTTGGCAAAGTTTTTACACCGGATGCCCTTCCTGACGCAACCCTCCCCATTTACCCCGGGCTTGGGACCGGCACTACGAGTACACTGGCTTGTGGGCCCCTGTCGCTAGTTTGGGCCCCTGTGGCTGGTTTAAAGTGTACCTTTCGGCTGCTCCCTTGTATTCTCCACCAAGGGGTCGCCACAGCGGATTCATCCACACTGGTAATTTGACAGAGGTTTTTCGCCAGATGCCCTTCCTGACGCAACCCTCCATGGTGAGAGGGGCTTGTGTAGCCACCTGGAATCGAACCAGGAACCTTTCGCTTGGGTAGTTATGTTGTTAAAATACATCACTGTGAGAACAACAGGCAAAGAGATATTTTTTGCCAGAAAAAAAGTCATGACTAGTTGTATTTATATTACTATGATTGGTCAACAAGTATGTGCACAGCCCCCTAACTTTATTCACCTTTAGTTGTGAAGGGTGGCCAGACTTAACAGAATTATTATTCAGAATTAACTTGGTGGTCAGCAGATTTGCAAAGACTGCAGAAATAAGAGAAGTGTCTTGGAAGTGATTCAATATGACTGATCTTTTTTCTTTCTTTTTTGATTGTTGGTTTGTTTTGTATTGGTATGATTGAAGGTATGCTCAATGCTGCAGTGGTGCTATTCAAACTGTGGGACTTGATCTGCTTGTATAATAATAATATACTGTTAGGTCTTTAAGCTCTGTGAAATTGACATATTTTTTGTAATTTTGCCTATGTACACCACCATTTTAAATCAAGCAGTCAAAATGTGATCAAAGTACAGACTTTCAGCTTTAATTCAAGGAGTCTGACAAAAGAATTGCATTAACTGTTTAGGAATTACAGTCATTTTTATACATAGTCTTTCTTTTCCAGATGTTCAAAAGTAATGGGAAAAATTTACATAATTATGCATAATATTATGTGGATAAAAATCCTTTGTAGTCAATGACTGCTTAAAGTTTAGAACCCATGGACATCACCAAATATTATGTTTCCTGCCTTGAGATGCTCTGCCAGGCCTTTACTGCACCTGGCTTCTGTTGCTGTTTGTTTGTGGCTCTCAGTAATGAAAAGCTGGTCTCTTGGATTGATATCAGGTGGCTGACATGGTTATTGAAGAATATCCAATTTCTTTGCTTTGAGAAACTCCTGGGTTACTTTGAAGTATACTTTGGGTCATTATCCATTTGCACTGTACACATTGTCCATTCAGTTTTGCAGCATTTGGCTGAATCTTAGCAGACAGTATAGCCCTATACACTTCAGAATTCATCCTGGTAATTTTGTCAGCAGTCACATCATTACTAGTAACTTTTCTTTTTAAGCTTAATCATTTTCTATGGATCTAGTACTCTAGAGAGCGAGTTTTACTGGCAACTATGCATGCCCATGGCTATAACATTGCCTTCATCATGTTTGGCAGGTGATGTGGTATGCTTCAGAGCTGTTACTTTCCTTCCCCATATTCTTCCCTTCATTCAAGATAATTTTGGTTTTATCTATTTTTTCAGAACCGGGCAGGCTCTTTTAGATGTTTTCTGGCAAAGGCTAATCTGGCCTTCTGTGCTTAAGTTTAAGCAGTGATTTGCAACTTGTTCTAAACCCTCTATATTTACAATTTAAGAGGTTTCTCTTGATTGTAGACTCTAACAATAACACACTTACCTCCTTGAGAATGTTCTTGACTTGGTTATCTGTAATGAAAGGGCTTTTCTTAACCAAGTGAATGATTTTGTGATCCACTTTAGTTTTCTAAGCTGGCCAGTGCATTTCTTCTTTTTTAGAATTCTCCAGGTTTTTGTTTTGGCCACTCCTGTTTTTCTGGTTTTTCAGTCTGATATTGCCCTTCTTCACTTACATCAGCATTTCTTTGGACCTCATAGTGGGAGTTTCAATGAACAGCTACCAAACACAAGTTTAACACTTGAAATCAACTCCAGATTTGCTTAGTTTGGAATAATGAGAGAACTGGTCTCACCTAGCTATTAAACTGCTTGTCAGTCAAATGTCCCATTACTTTTGAGTGACTGAAAAATCAGAATACATTGTTAATCCTCAGGGGAAATATAAAACGAATTAAAACTGAAAGTCACCACTTCAATCACATCTTCAATCCACTGCGGTGGTGCACAGAAGCACAATTACAAGAAATGTCAGTGTCCCAAAATTTTTGGACCTTACTATGCTGACATTAGAAAGCAGGGAAGCTCTCCATGGAGAAACACAGCCAAGCTGAATAGTCTATAATATCCTGCATTCCTCCGTCACCTCTTTCATTACAACAAATCTTGTCTGTACTTCAGTTATCATGACAGTCATTTACAAGATAAACATTTCTGTTTTTGTGTTGGACATGAATCCAGCACGTTGTGTATTTTTCATTATCTAAGTGAATCCGTCAAATATAGAGGAAACAGGATTTGATGAGACTGATCTTTCTGGTGTCTGTAGTCAACATTCAGTGGGGTGATAGTAAAATGATGCGGTGTGCTATGAAGATACTTGATATGCAGCTCTGGACAAAGTCTCCAGTAACCATTTTATTTCCCCGAGGATGAAACAGTGAAGTGTTCGGAAACCAGTTGATGTTTTCCATTTATTGCCCTCTGTACGTCCCCTGTAATTCTCCTGCACCCTGAGCTCAATTAGACAGACAAACCCCTAAAGGCGCAGTCAGCTTAGGCATGGCCAATTAGTTTCCCAAGCGATGTCAGAACTCCTTTGAACTGCCGTGTCGGCCTGTTGCATAGGCACTGATTTGGGATGACGGTGCTGCAGTGGCAAGCTTCTGCACTGTGACCTATTTTGAAACCACTGAAAAAGGCAGAGGATAGTGCAAAAATTCAGAAACTTAAAGCTCTATGTTTGCGACAAGGTTCTAGATATTATATGGCCCAGCAGATTTTACCAATAGGCGCCACCCAAATGACCCCATAAAGAGAAAGCACAACTATGTCATTCAGTACATTTTTAACATTTAGATTTGAATAAGCTCTTTTGTAGTCATTTCTTTGTCTCATTTCCCATATTACTGTGTAGTGAACGAATGCAAATTATTGCTTGCTGGTTTGTTGCTTTGTGCGTGAGTGATAAGTAAATGAAGGTATGCACCCTGAGAGTGCTTCTGATGCTAAGTGCTTTGTGTCGAAGGATTGTACATTGAAGGATTGTACACTATCATGTGGTATGATTGTCACTTGATGCTTTTTTCCTCTTAGGCAAGGGACCAGAGATACTACTTGTAGGCGAGAAGCTGAATGACAACGAATGGCACACAGTGAAAGTGGTACGGCGTGGGAAAAACTTGCAGCTTTCTGTAGACAACGTGACTGTGGAAGGTATAATTGGGATTAAGTAGCTATATTAACAAAGGTACAGGTATTGAAATGTGTTTTCAATATGAAAATAATGGTTTGTTCCTTAGGCCACATGACTGGTGCCCACACCCGCCTCGAGTTCAACAACATTGAGACAGGGATCATGACGGAGCGGCGTTTCATCTCTGTGATGCCTTCCAATTTCATTGGCCATCTACAAGCACTCTCCTTCAACGGGATGCTCTATTTGGACCAGTGCAAGAATGGAGACATCTCCTATTGCGAGCTGAATGCTCGATTTGGCATGAGGCACATTGTTGCCAATCCTGTAACTTTTCTAACACAGGCCAGCTACTTGGCCTTTTCCACTTTACAGGCCTACGCCTCCATGCACCTTTTCTTCCAGTTCAAGACCACTAGCCCAGATGGCCTGATCCTTTACAACTCTGGAGATGGAAGTGACTTCATTGTGGTGGAGCTAGTTAAAGGGTAAGTATTGGTGGCCATTCTACATAAAGGCCTATAACATAGAAATATAAAAGGAGCAAGAATGAAGTTTATTTGTGCATACTGTCTTTCAACCAAACAGTATTTGCCCTGGAATAGTAAAACAGGAACAGGAGCCTTTCTTCTTTCCTGGGCTCAGAATTACCTAATCATAATTCATATCTTGAATCCATCAGCCTGGAGCATTGCAGAGAGACACCAAATGGCTTTAAAATCATTTGTTCATTATAAATAATTCTGTTAAAGGGAGACAAGCAGAGAGGGTAGGCACGAGTTCAAAAAGCCAGACTCATTCACATACTCAAGCACATTTGGCATTTTGGCACCATCACAAATATGTTTCAAATGTTTTATTCATTGTAAATAATTTTTGTTGCAGAGAGAATCTCAGAGAAAGGTTGTTAAATCGGAGCAAGCAAAGCAACAATTGTATCTTCCCACTGTCAGACCTTGCACAGACTTTCTCCCAGTAAGCAATTAGTCAGCAGGAAGCCTTGCTCAGCTCTGGAGCCTGCAGCAGAAGCTCAGGCAGACAACACAGACAAAAAATGGTTTCCAACACTTCTGTCATAGTTTTTCCGGCTGCTCGATGTTATGTGTGAAGTGCAGCAGCTTATTCATGGATGTTGCTTTACTTTGATTTAAACAAGTTCTTGTTTTTTGACAGCACGTCAACTGATGATTAAATCAATGTCAACATATTGGTATGCCTAAAGCATTACCTTCTGTGTTTACATAAATTCACTGTTATTTATTTGAACATAAACAAAATACTTCAATATATTTGATATTGAGCCCCAGCAGTCATGGGATCACAAAACAGATTGCTAGACAGAAGTGTACATGGTTTCATGTCATCAGAATCACTTTAACCATGCTTTAATTATGTAAAAGTCACACGTGCTACATTTTTGAATTATTTATTGGCCTGGTACATAAAGGTAGTATTGTTAGGCTGTTAATGGCATATGGTATGTGGAAAAATAATTATAGATACGAAATAGTATTTGTAAACATTTGTGTTGTCATGTAGGTACATCCATTATGTTTTTGACTTGGGAAATGGGCCATCATTAATGAAGGGAAACTCTGACAAGCCACTAAATGACAACCAGTGGCACAATGTGGTGATTTCCCGGGACAACAACAATGTGCACATCCTCAAGATTGATTCCCGCACTGTCACCCAACATGCCAATGGAGCCCGTAACCTGGATTTGAAAGGTATCTTAGAAGATACAGTCAATACCTCCTGCAAATACTAACACAGGATGTTCAGGATTCATGTTTGTCCTGTCCTTCTGTAGTGTCTGAAATAATGTTTAAAATGTTTATCCTATTGCAGAATTTCAAGTTTATGCAAGTGTAAATGTGCCATTTTTGAAGTGGTCTAATTCATGCACCAACAAGCACTTCAGTGAGCCAAGTTTAGTCAGTTTTTCTAGCTGGGTTTCCTCCTGAACAACTCCTTTTTCTTTAAGGGGAGCTGTACATTGGAGGTGTTGGCAAGAGCATGTACAGCAGCTTGCCCAGGCTAATAGCATCCCGGGAAGGATACAAGGGCTGCCTGGCATCTGTGGATTTGAATGGAAGACTCCCTGACCTCCTAACAGATGCCCTCCACAAGGTGGGAGAGGTGGAGCGTGGCTGTGGAGGTGAGGACAAATGAAACATCTGTGAATTGTTTGGTGTTCTGATTTTTTATTTCACAGTTGTTACTGATTAAACAAGGAGAACTTGTAGCTGAAAATTAATTACACCTTATTTATATGACATTATACAACTTTGTTGAATCCTCCTTTATTGTTGACCTTTTTTTTAAAAAAATTCTTCTATACGGTCTAATATGTAATATTATAAATCAGCAGTCAAGGCCTTCAGTTGCTTTTATTTACCTCTAACAAGAAAGCACTCAGCAGAGTAAAGAGTTCTGCCAAGGCTAAATAATCACAAGTAATCTCAAATGAGGTAGAATTACTTAACAAACACTGCCCTGGCTATGACAGAATAGTTATCTACTGTGTGCATGCTCAAATTTTGGCAGGGAAACTTGGGGAAAGGTCACTAAGTTTCAAAAGACATCTTTATTTTAATAGAATTTAGGATGTATGAATAAAGTTGCAACAAAACACCTGGTAAATCTGTCGTAAACACCCTGCAGGACCCAGCACCACCTGCACAGAGGACTCCTGCCAGCACCAGGGAGTTTGCCTGCAGCTGTGGGAGGGCTTCTCCTGTGACTGCACCATGACCACCTACGGGGGTCCTTTCTGCAGTGACCGTGAGTACAGCAGCATTATACCTGGCACACCTGAGAAATGTCTAATTAAGATTGTAACTGAGATGATACTGATAAGATATTAGAATCAAATAACTGGTCAACAATCCACAGAAAGCTATTTGTTTGAAAAAAAAAAGGCAATGGTGAATAGGAGATATTTGACTTTATAGCATTAAAGAGATGCAAGTAGTATTTCTTAAACAAAAGTGAGAAAATATTGGCAAATTTTTAAGAATAGTCATTAAGTTCATTCAGATTTGCTGCCCATTTTGACATATTTTTAATGAAATTAAATGAAACCAGTTCCTCTCTCTAAGGTAGTAAATCAAACTGAAGACTCACAGGATGTTTCAGGAAAGATTGATGGTGAGTTAAGGTAAAATAATGTAATGCTACTAAAATGGTTATTTAAAAACAAGGATAATAATAATGAGCATTAATGATCAGTCTTCTGTTTTATATTGTGATTATTTAAAGCCAATAACAATAACACTATTGTTCATGAATTGTATAATACAAAATTCTGCATATATTGTGCCAACATTTGAACACATGATCATGTATTATGTTTCTAATCAAATTAGTTGAATGTGCTCTAATTGCACATAACAAATTCATAGAACCACATTTCAAAAACATCTTGTCTGATTGCTGCTTTCACTATAAAGGGCCCTGTATGTCCAATATAATAGACCCAACTTTTACCAGAAGCCCTCATAGTTATAATAGCAAAAGATTAACATTAAGCTCATTGGTCTAGTCATGGTGAGTTAGGCTTCATTTGCTACAGAGCCAATTAGAATAACAAAGAATTGTCTTTGCAGTAATCATTATTCAACTGTGCTGTTATGCTGAGTTGTTTTAAGCAAGAAAAAGACAATTTACTATGAAAACTCAGTAGAGGGGCTATTGTAATAACAGTGAGTGTAAGAAAGTCATATGTGCAGAGAAAAGATGTAAGGAGAATCTTAGCATTTTAAGAAAACATGCCTAATCATTGATCATTATAAACACGTCTTTGGCCGCTTACACTGTAGTTTTGGGCAAAAGCCTAAGTAGAGACCTGAGCTAGTTTAGATACTAAACAAACTACTTTCTTGAGTAGATATTGCACACTTAGTGATTATCTGCTACACCTAGATATCAAAAAGCTGCCTTCTTCCTCCACTTGTTTTAACAAGTTGTCTCATTAATCTGCTTTTTCCCAGTGTATAAACACACAGCAAAATATGCTTGCTGGCATAACCTATCGATCTAACCTGAAAATCAATAGCTTGTCCACTGTGATCTTTTTTTTTTAACTTCCTTTGCTGTCCCCAAATCGTGCACCTAAGCAACTGTGCAATTTAATTTTTTGTTTTGTTTGTGATTTTTTTTTTTTCCTTTCTGCACAGAGCACAATAGCTGCACTGATTTGTAGATGTTCTTATGAAAGTTCAAATAATACCTTTATTTCAAATGATACAATTAAGTGTGTGTAATACCTGCTACAGCACATCTTAGGATTTGGGCTTTAAAATTACAGGTTAACATGTTAATCTTTTTTACTTTTTCAACTAGCCATTTGATATGAAGAGGCTTTTTTAAATGTACTTTTAATAAAGATGTAAATTGGACCTTGATCATACAACTTGATAATTTCATACAGCAAGTTAAAAAAACAGGACGTTTCATGTATTTTCCGATATCTTGGATGGGTTTGGTGCATTTATTTTATTGTCATTCAAGTGTCTGTAAAGGGTGGCCATTTCTTTGTTAATTTGTTTTGATCACTAAGAACCGCTGCCGTTCATGTTCATTTCTTTTCTAGTTCTAGTCAGCTGTTGCTTGTCAAAGCAAACGGCATGTCCTCTTACATAAGCAACAAAACAAAAAAGGATACCAGTCGAGAGACATTTTAACTATCACAAGTTCAACGGACACAGTATAGAATTCCTCCCAGAAACGTATAGAAACCGACATCTATTTGAATTTCAAGAGTTTTTGGAATTGCGGTTTGTCTGATTCATATCACATTGTCTAAGTTGGAATTAATGCCTATGGTTAAATCATCACATCGTCTTTCTTCAAGTGTTGCAGACATGAGTATATGAGTAATGGGTAATATATGGTAGCCTGAAACAGAGGCAAATTCTTAATGATCTAGCTATTGAGTGCATCAGTATGGTTCTGTAAGTGTTTTTGATTTTTGGAAAGAAACTGCCAGCAGAAAATGTCTGAAATCTTTAATTCCTCCACAATTAGTCTGTGTTCATTTACCATTTATACCTGAAATGCATTCTTATAATTGTAAAAGGCCTTTAGAGACACTTTTTAGATAACAGCAAAAATAACATTTTCAACAAAAAACACTTTCATTACGGTGTTTTTGGTTTTCATCTAGCAGCATTCAGGGAGGGCTCTCAATCTTGCGGGTGGTAAATGGCATCGCTGGCCAACATCAAAGGTCAAACCAATACATCAGTCCAACTCGGAAGAAATAACCAGCCTCATGTCTCACATTGAGCCATCATTGAAGTCATTAAAACAAATGGAAATGTGACTATAATGTGAATACCCAAACAAACATGTAGGCAGCACAGTGTTTTGTAATCATCAGTATTAAATGGTAAAGCCTGTCTCATCCAAACCACAATCTGCTGTTTTGTTTATCTCGCCATCATTAAAGCCAAATCTACTCCTCCCACCTTTGTCTGCTGCATCTGCGCACCAGCCCAAAAGGTCAGCTATATATTCCAAGAAACAAGCATTAAAGAGAAAGGCGAGTGGTGTGCTTTACTGATCAGAATTTTTTTTCTATCATGGATTCATAAGAAACAAAGGAGACGAAGTCTGGAAACTCCTCAATTAGTTTGTACCTCACAACATTGATATCCATATAAAAGAAGCAATTTACCAAATCTGCTATAAACATCTGGGTTAATTATCTCGAGGTCATTGTTTTATCACTAAAATCAATTGGAATGATATTCTCTGCTCAGTTGTTTGCATTTCTTTGTGTAAACATATGGACTGTGTAATTATTGGTTAACCTCTGCACTTGCAGATAATTGTTTTGTCATATTCATTACATGTGTGTACTTAGAGAGAGTCCTCGCTGATGTGCAATCTATGTGGGCATGTAAATATTTTCAACTAGTTCTAATCTTAAGTAAATTCCACTGCTATTGCTGCCATAACAAACACAGAAGAAAAACATTTATTTAATTTTCATTTAGCTAAAAAAACCAAAAAACTTTACAACCCCCATGGTAAATGACATGAATAATGCAATATTAACTTGCATATTTTAAATAAATGTGGTACAACTCTTCATATATGTTTTTCTATAATCATCATCTACCTCCCACCTCATCAAAGCCATGTCAGCCGACATACAATAAGCACCCCACACACTGAAAAAACACATGAAATTCCACCTGACATGGCTTTATGTAACCATAGTATTAGCACCCGTCAGCTATCTGCAGAGTGAAATCCACCTCCGTGTTCATTTGTAAATCAGCATTTCCCTTTAATTGTTTGGTTCCTCTGGACAAAAGGCAGACAGTAAATTGAGTTTCCAGGCATGAAGGCAAGGTACAGTAATGCAGCACTACACAGCAGCTGCCTTCATTTCATATTGCATATGCCAGTAAACAAGCATTGTTTTCAGCTTTCTTTTTAATTCTGTCAAAATATAAAGCATTTCCTTAAAACTGCCAGGTCAAGAAGTTGTACTTATCTAAAGACTGTGAACTGAAGGACTTATACAACGATATTAGGTCAGCAAAATTCAAAAATGTAAGTGCAGTTGAAGGATAAATATGACAAAACTCTTTTAATTAAATAATTAAAATGTTTTTATTAAAGTTATTTTCAGAAACATGAATAGTTATTTTTGCAGAATATATTTAAAAAAATGTATGTATGTGTAAAGATTGATAAATGTCCTCTTTTGTATTGTACTCTAAAGTGCAAAAAAAATTGGAAGTTTAACTGCACAATCAAATCCTATTTTCCCTTTGACCTTCATTTCAGGTGGAGACATTCTTGATTATGAGTGTGTCCCAAAGGCCACAAGGATAATCCAGGATAGAGGTTCAGACTTAATCTTGCGCTCCGGGACAGAGGCTCAAGAAAACATATTTCTGTTCATAACATGGTGACCTACTGTACCAGGAATAGACTTTTGAGGCATTACAGAGTCTGGACTATTTAAAGTCAATGGTCTGGTTTGGGATCAAGCAGCCATACAATATCTCTTAGAAACTTGACCTCTGTGCTTTTTGTCTACTCTGTGAGAAACATACATATTTTAAGACTGATATATTAAATAGGCATCAATTTAAAAAGTCAAGGCTCTCATTTATATGTTTGTTAGACTCAGTAATTACAGCATAACACTCCATTTAGTCTTAAATCTTAAAGTGAAACTGACTATGCTAACTTACTAGTATTTCAGTTTAGGAATTCTTTCCATTTAAGAAACAATATTATGTTTAAGAGAGCAGGTAGTGGAGGTGGAAACAGATATCTGCCACAGTACCATTCATTTCACAGTTCCAACTACAGTTCCATCAGCTTGTGGAAATTGGATCGTAATTAGGTTTTTGAAAACCTGGTTGGCTTATTCACCATTACATACTGGGAAAAGGAGGTTGTGTATATTTTGTGTCACTGTTTAAACGCAAGCATGAAATTAAATCGGACTAAACTTCTCCTGTTTTAGGTCAGTTTAGGTTAGGAGAAGTTTAGTCTGATTTAATTTCGGACAGTGAAAAAAAAATTGTATGTGTCTTTTTACACAGTGTATGTAAACTTCTGGTTTCAACTGTAAGTGACTGCATGTGCCCATTTGGATCAGGGGGTCCTGCTTTTAATGTCTCCAAACAAAAAATTCTAGGAAGATTATTCCTCCAACTAAGAAGTGACTAACAACTGAACCTCTGATAGTCTTATACTACCTTTGGAAAATATTTGAGGAATTGAATTAAAGTGTATACAAAAAAACCCAACTGATTTAAATGTGACCACAGTTCCCTTCAAAGTCATGTCCTTATGCACATCTGGAGTACTTTCAGTGTGGATGTGTGGCTATTTAAAGCTCATTACTTAGAAGTCTAATTCGAAGCACTTGCACTATACATCTACATTTTCACTATGGACCTTAAACTACTAGAGAGTGCAAACATCAACTTCTGTGTCAAACTGATTCAGCTTTCAAGTTAAGGATCATCACTGGTGAGGCAAGCTGGGCCTTGGCCACATAAACACAATCATCACTAACTCTGCTGTACTTGGCAGATTTACATCTCTGTGACTTCTTCTTTTAATCCAAAATGAAATTCAAACTGAACACACTGCAGATCCAGCACACATTGCAAGTGATTTTCAAATACAAATAATTAATATTTTTTATAATCTTTTTTATTCTCTATCTGAATAAATGAATATTATTGAAAAGCATTCTGTCATTTTTGAGTAATAGAAATTCATATTACTCAGAATACTCAGAATACTTTATTAATCCCAGGGGGGAAACTGCTCAACTTGTGGTTGATTGTTATATTGGAATGAGGCTTCATTTATAGAGATGGACTGTGCAGTTTGCTTGTATATTAATAAATTAACATAATTTCCTATTAACCATGAATGATTGATTTATCCATATCACAGTTATTATTATTTTATCATTATTGAATTCTTTAGCACAATCTTTGGATTTTTGTTTCATTAGTAGACAATAGCCTTTTTTAGCTTTGTTCAACTTTGGGAATCTATAATATAAAATATAATTTCTGACAGATTTCTGCTCTGTGTGAGCCCAAGACTGCTGGCACTGCTCCCTACAGCTATATTTAAGAGGTGGAAAAGCTTAAACACTGTGTAATTGACTGGCAGAGCTGGCAGAGCTTACAGGGTCATAAAGGTTAACCTGTGATTTGCAGGAAGCATTGCTTTAAGCTTTTGTAATTATTTTCTGAACCAAAAAATCATGTACATATCTTTCAACGGTGAAATACATCAAAGGTCAACGTCTGACCACTCACAGCATTTTTACAGCTTTTTAGCCTTATAGGCATGAGCAGAAAACTTTTGACATTTACATAGATATGAAAGGAAGTCAAGCACCTGAGGGAACAATACCCCCGTTAACTTATTTTGGCTTATGTCCTTGCAGTTTCTCACATTAAAAACATCTTTGTTGTTGTATGTGTTATACTTCAAGGGTTTTCTCTCAAGGGCAGCAATACATCACAGGATTTTTGGGGGGAATAAAAAAGTAATAAGTATTATTATTACTAATCTATCGGTTTCCATTCATCATATTGTTACCATTTTTTAGTGAGCAGAAGACTAAATTTTCACTCTAATCAGCAATGTTAGATAGTACACTATGTTGAGGCTCATAGTGATACCAACACAGTGACTCATACTGTTTAATAAGCTGTCAAAGAACTACAGCAATTGCTTGTGTAAAAAATGTCTTACAGTATCTCTAAGAAATAGCAGTGCTTCCTCCAATTTACTGAATTGAGACCATCATGCTTTTTCTGTTTGATCTTCTAACTTCTCAAACACCAAACAGGCTCAGAGGACGCAAACTCTCACTCATTTGAACATGTCCACTCCTTCAAATGTCAGAAGATGACATTAAAAGGAATATGAAATCACTAAATTATTAAATATAAATACTAATAAAATGATTAATACACTAAATAATTACTAACTTAAAAGAAAATATGAAATTGACTCACATTTTACATCTATTAATTTTCTAAATAGATTAACAACAAAAAAAATACATGTATATGAACTGAACCTAGGCTGAACTTTTTTTGCCCTATGTCATTTGTTTTTGCTCTTCCTCCTGGTATTTCTGTCAGGTAGCTTTTACTAACTCACATTAAAAAGAACATAAAACAGAAGATCAGCAAGATATTCTGAAGTAACTTACATTTCCTTTGAATTTACACTGAAATCCTAGT
Source organism: Etroplus canarensis (assembly GCA_015106775.1). Classification (NCBI taxonomy): domain Eukaryota; kingdom Metazoa; phylum Chordata; class Actinopteri; order Cichliformes; family Cichlidae; genus Etroplus; species Etroplus canarensis. The sequence goes on along the minus strand of VUQH01070526.1, from coordinate 5,030 downwards.
TAGGGCTAGCCTTTTGTTAGGATTTTTGTACCAGTGAATAGTCATTAAATTCTACAGTATATTATGAGATTGTTTTCTTGATTTAAAATAAATTTTCTCTTACGTTTTTACCTCTGCCTGGTAGTATGCAAGACATTACTATTGCCGGAAGATTGCAGCGGGGCACCTAAAAGCTTTTTGCCAGCTTCAGTTAAACAAAATTATTAAAAGAACACATCAGGGTCCCGCCATGGAACTGCGCTGATAGTTTGTTAGTGCTCCACAAAGCTTTGTTGATCCCCATCTACTTGTTGTAGCTTTCTATTGCCACCTGGGGGAAGTGTCAAAATATGCAGAACTGGTGATGATAACTACTCTAATTCAAGTTTGTGTTGCTGTTGGCCCTTTAATTTTATTTGCCATGGAGAAAATAGAAATTAAAAGGCAAGGAACTTCATTTCATTGAGGAAAAAGTGCAAATTTCCTATTGTCATTCAACCATGCAGAGGCGATGCTCAAATGGTTGAAGGACTGCATGAAAATGCATCTTGTGATGGTTAAATTGACATTCTTCTGTCTGCTTGACCTAAAAGCTACATGAATTGACACAACTGTGGAACTATAAATTTGACTTTAGTAACAGCTGGACACAGGGCTAGTAAAATGTGTGTTATGTGGTGTGATTAGTTACTGTACAAACATGAGAAAGGTGCAAAGACTATGACAAGCATAAAACTGTGGAACGGTAGCATTAACATAACACCATTTTCGACAGAAACTGTTTCAGAGTTGGAAATAGAACACAAAGTATAACTAATAAAGTGCTTGGAAAATCATTTGAGGTGAGCACTACTGTCGGATTGCCATCTCCTCTAACCCCAACGTTTGTCATTCAGGCAGCAATGTTCTCAACTGCTGCTGGCTCTCTAAACATAAAACTATGACTAAATGAATTGTTGTTCAGTTGGGAACACTTGAAGTGCTCACAATTTTGTATTTCTTGGTACATCAGTGTTCCTCTAGATTAATATAATATTGAATTGCACAGTACATGAGCACACTTTTTTTTTTCTGTCCACATACCCTTCAACTTTTAAAAAGAATTGCAGTTGCACTTCAGGTTTCGATTATTTTCCATTGCTCTAATGTGGAGTCATTTTTAAACAGTCCAGTCCAGTTGAGAATGTTCTTTGTACAAAGAGCAAAGTCATTGAGATTAAAACCCTATTCATTGTTTTTGATGACAAGATGATCTACTAAAAGCAGTCGGAGTTGTGTGAATTTAATTCGATCTTGTTCAAAATACTGAAAGTTTACATATGGCAGAAGCACATTTGCACACTAAATTTGAAATTACATTTAAAACTGAATGTTTACAGCACATTTAGTAGCACTTCATTTTTGTTTAACTGTTTAAGATTTGACAATAACCTATGGAATGTTTATTTCAAAAGCTTCCATCAGTTTATTCAAAATATGTGAATCAACAACGCATCTATACAACAAAGTGATGTACAACGTTCCACATTGTAATGATGTCAATATTTAATATTTACAAATATATTTTTTTAAATTATACCACTATTAGCTCAGTAGATCCATAAAACATAATCAGAAGTAATCCTGCTTTTTCTTTCAGTGTTTTAGGTAAAATTGTGCAAGTTTTAAAAACATTTTTTTAAGGTGTTGCTCCAGAAAATAGTAATGTCTGCCTATTGGCCAGCATGTACAATACGGTGGTCCAGACTGCAATATCTTGATAACAATTGAATGGATTTGCATAAAATTTACATTCATGCTAAATTTTGACAGTGGCTTGACTTTCATCTTCCACAAGGTCATACTATATACTGATACTAATATATACTGTATATTTCTAGTTCTTTGCTCACTTAATCTGCCTAATACTTCGGTTTTCATTCAGTAATTCAATCACTGGCTCACATAGCAGTTATTGAGGCTTTATTCTTAGTGGGTTCAGAGTGTAGACTGAAGTGCATTAAGGCAGGTACTTACACTGTTTGCAGTGTAAGTACCTGCCTTAATGCTCTCATTAGTCTCAGGAATTTACATAATCAGCAATCAGTAATTCTTTCTTCACAAATAAACCTGCTCATCATTTAGAGTAACTAGACATTGCTTCCTTGACCTCTTGCAACCTCTGGGTAAAGTGTCATGGATCAGGATAATTTAATGCAAGCTGATAGCTCATTAGAATGCAAACAGAAACAGTCTGTGCTAAGCTATGTTTGACAGATTGAAAAATACAAGCCACACTGCCAGTTTCACTCAGATATGCGACAGGTTATTTCATGATTAGTCATGGTCTCTTATGACTCACCCACCAAACACTGACTGCTGGAGAGGGAGTTCAATCTTCTGCCAATGTCACACTGACTAACAGAGTTAGGAGAAATATCCAAACCTCTATAACATACACTTCACTCACTCTGTATACCAAGGAGTTCAAACCACAGTTACATTGCCTGAGATTGGAATTTACAGGAGGCAATGTCTCATCATTCTTCAGCCATTGTTTGAGTTCCACAACAACAGGTGGTCATTCTTGTGTGAGTTGTACTTTCATACCTTTTATGAGTTACGATGGCTTTTGTCAGTATCCTATTCTAGATAGTGTGTGTGTTTGGGTGTGTGTGTCTTTTAGCTTGGTGGGAATTTCAGTATAGCATTTCTCATATGCAATGCCAGTTAATATTAAAAGTAACTTTTTACATTTCTTAATTACCGATTTAAAAAAAGGAATCCATTACAGCTTTACTTACTTAGAAAAGTACCGCATAAGAGTACTTTTGCATTCTACCATTATGAATTTTGCTCGTGCATGTTGGATATGTTGTGCAGATGGCAAGCAGCCTACCGTACAATGATCTGTACTGACTTTACTTGATTGCAAATAGAGCTAATACTGGCCACATTTCCTTCACCAGATTACTACCAACAAACTTAGTAATTCCATCAATTTGAAAGCTTTAGCTAAAAGCATGGTACTGTAGCCCTGGCAACATTGTCCTACTCAATGGCCCACCCATGTGGTGAGCTGTGCTTTGTTTGCTGTTGCTCCTTAAAAATGTGTAAAGTTGCTTAGCAACTGACAGAGGTTTATTATCCCCCGGCACAAAATAATACAAATATTTCCACAACGCGATAGCCTCTCAGTCATCTTGAAAGCTGATCTTAATGTGCTCTCTGTCACAACCATAGGATTGGATGTATTGCAATTTTGTGAATGCATCTATGATTTTCTTTTTTCTTCTTCTTTTATGACATTAAAAGCAAAAGGGAAACTAGTGTAACTTTTTAACAGTAACAAAAAGTAATTTTTTTATGATCAGAATCAGAATACTTTATTAATTCCAGCGGGGAAATTGTATCATATACATTTTTTGTATACAACAAAATAGTGTTTTGAGTACTCTAGCGAACCACTACTAACACATTATTATGATGTTTATGTATGCCACAATAAAGTAAATAGAAGTTAAACTGAACACTTAGCATTGTCAGCATGCAAACATAGATTATCGATAAAAGATAGTTCTAGCCTCCATGATATCATCAGTTGGCTTGTGAAGGCCTAGTTAAAAGCCCTGATTTTAGTATTTTGTCAGTTGCTACCTTGTTAGCTCATCCAGCCAAAGGACTGATGAGTTAATGAGGCATCCATCATCCCTCCATCTGTCTGTCTATCCAAAATTCACAAAAATTACCACTCTTCCTAAATTACTGGTCAGATTTCAGTGAAACTTGTAATGATCATCTAACGGGTCTTCATCCAAACTGTGAGGGTCAAGGTCATTTGTCATTTTATGGGAACTTTCCCATTTTCACACGAAGTTCTACAAGAGTCAGATTGTAATCTTGTATGTTTACATAAGGCCCTCTGTCATTAACTTTATTCATGACAATAATAGTGACTTAACCTAAGTTAGGGCTGGTCAACAACTAGGGCCACTGTCCTGGATATTACTGTTTGCAAGTGTCCTTGACTTCTTAGGGGATTTTAATTCTCATTAGTTATGTCTCCACCCCAAAGGCATTATGTTATCGGGTTGTCTGTCTGTCCGTGCATGCGTGTGTCCATCCATCCATTACAAATCTTCTTATCACTGCAGGAGCTGACTGTTTTGCTGGATCTTTACCAAACCTTGCGTGGTTAATATGATGGATAGAGCATCTAGTACTTAATGTGAAATATTACACTTTCTACACTAAGGGTAATTCATTCTTATTTCATTTCATATCTCGCAGATATATTTATATATACAACCCACTTGGGACTGTATGGAAAACGCAAATAAAAAAGTAAGTAGTGATTTCTAAATTTACTTCGACTTGTATTTCATTGCAGACAATACAACGGCACATTATTTAATGTGTTCCTCATGAATTTTATTGTTTTTTTTCAAAATAAACACGTATTCCAATTTTGGTTCTTGCAACACATTTCAAAAAAGTTTGAACAGTAAAGCATTTACCACTTTGTAATGTTGCCATTCCTTTTCACAACACTTAAAAGATGTGTAGGGATTGAAGACACCAAGTGATGAAGTGTTTCAGGTGTAATTTTGTCCCATTCTTCCTGCAAACAAGTCTTAAGGTGGGCAACAGTACGGGGTCTTCATTGTCGCATTTTGGCTTCAAAATGCGCCACACATTCTCTATTGGAGACAGGTCGGGACTGCAGGCAGGCCAGTCAAGTACCCGTACCCTCTTCCTCCGCAGCCAGGACTTTGTAATGTGTGCAGAATGTGGTTTTGCATTGTCTTGTTGAAATATGCATGGGCGTCCCTGGAAAAGATGTCTTCTTGAAGGCAGCATATTGTGCTCCAAAATCTCTATGTACTTTTCAGCATTAATGGTGCCATCACAGAAGTGCAAGTTACCTTTGCCAAGGGCACTGACACAACCCCATACCATGACAGACCCTGGCTTTTGGACTTGTTGCTGGTAACAGTCTGGATGATCCTTTTCTTCTTTGGTCCGGAGCACACGGCGTCCATTTCTCCCAAAAAATACCCAAGAAATAACCA
>VUQH01070522.1:0-12161 GCA_015106775.1 Etroplus canarensis | reverse complement strand
AGGGAAGAGGATGCAAGGGATAGGGTGAGATGGAGGCAGATGATCCCCTGTGGTGACCCCTAATGGGAGCAGCCGACAGAGAGAGATATAAACTGTTTCAGTGGTGGATGCTAAAAATGAGGTCAGCAGCTATTTAAGTGATGTACAATATTGGTGAGAGTGGATATCCCTAATATGGTCAAAGAAAAGAGGAAGCAAAATATCACAGATTTTGTCAGACAAAGTGTGAACTGAGGGGCTCACCAAAGTCCAATATATGATTTATAAGGATTATTTTGAACTGTGAGACTCTAGTAATGCCCAAAAGTAATTATGGAGCTGGAAATGAGCAGAACACGCCCCCTTTAATTTAAAGTTTTTAAAGAATACAGGCATTAATATATTGTACTACCACTGACAAAGAGAAAAGAAGTGAGAAAATTTTCAGAATTTTAAAATGCTTTTACCTATAATTAAGCACTGAGCAGCGTCTGCCAAGTGGCAGGCTTGAGACAACAATGAAGAAATTTTGTTTTTGCCCTTTTCCCTATAAGAGAAGGTAGGCAGGATGTACGAGCAAAACACCTCAAAACTCACCCACAAAACTAAACACACAATTTGTGATACAAGCACTGGTTAGCAGGGGAGAAAAAAATGTGTGATTGTGAGTAAGATGTGGAGGAGGGACCCCGGAGCATAAACAGAAAATAAATAAATAAAATTGAAGTTATGACCTTTCTTTCTGCCAGTAATATAACCAGTGCCATCATGGGGGAAAGTTTAATGCGAAAGATGTGTGGGATGTTGTGAATTAATAAGCTGAACTCAAGTTAGACTTAGTGTACAGTAAGCTTACAAGTGACATACTCCTAAAACAACTTTGTAGCATACAAAGTTAAAAGGTACCCTAAACATTTAGCAATCAGGCTCTGTGATTTAGTCTTTGCTGACCGCACAGGCGTAGCAACAAAGGAGGCGGCTATCGGCGCGATCTGTTGTTCCTCACACGGCCGACATGTTGCTGCGTGTGAGGGTTTGAGTGGGGGCGTGTGTCTCGGAGCCCGGCTGATCTTTTGGGCTGGATTTGTCCAGGACGGATATCTGAGTGACCGTGCTGCTTTCGGTGAACAACGTGCGCCTTCGTTTGCTGTAGCTCAGGTAACTCTGAGTCTGCCACTTCCAAAACCTCTTCTTGAGCTCAGCCTGCACCTGAAAACACACACAAGTGGAAATGTGAAGGTCAAAATCGAAAGTAGGGAAAATAAACGCTCAGGAGGACTGTGTTCAGATCTGGGAAAGACATTCTGTGCTTGAGCAAAGCTTTTCGTGTGTTTTTTTCCTCCTCCATCATCTAAAAGGGAAATAAACCCATTGAGCCTGTTAAGTACAGTCATAAAAAATTAAGTTTTGACGTGATTCTATGCGGTCCTGTGAAAAACTAAATAAACCCCACGATTAAATAGCTGGAAGAAGTTCATGGAGGTTTCCAGGCATTCATTTATGCACAGCTCTAGTAAGCGCCCGCCACAGCATTTCAGTGGAGTTGAGGTCTGAACTTGGATTGGGCCATTGCAACAACTTGATTCTTTTCTTTTTCGGCCAATCTATTGTAGATTTGCTGCTGTGCCCAGAATCATTGTCCTGTTGCATGACCCAAGTTTTAGCTGTCAGACATATGACCTCACAACTGATTCTAGAATTCTTTGGTATATAGAGGACTTCATTGTGGACTGAATGACAACAAGGTGCTCAGGTCCTGCGGCTGCAAAACAAGCCCAAATCATCAAACCCTCCACCACTGTGCTTGAAAGGTGGTATGAGGCGCTTGTGCTCATATGCTATGTTTGATTTTTGCAAAATATGGTGCTGTGCATCTCCACTTTGGTCTGATCTGTCCAAAGGACTTTGTTTCAGAAGTCTTGTGGTTTGTTCAGATGCTACTTTGCAAACCCAAGCTGTGGCAACCCTTCCAAAACACGACATACTTGTTCAGTCTTTTTCCAATTGTCCTGTAATGAACTTTAACATTTAACCTACTAAGTGAAGCCTGTAGAGTCTGAGATGTAGCTGTTGTTTTGTTTTTTCTTTTGTTATTTCTCAGAGCAGTTGCAGGGTATGATCTTGGTATGACTTTGCTGGAGGGTCCAGTTCTGGGCAGACCGTGGCCATGTGTTAACATCTGAATTCTCGAGCCCAGCCTAACTGCCAAAACATCTACTTTTATAGAGGCGCTCACATTTACGGATAGTCAGTTAATCAAAGTGCATTTGGCTGCTGCTTACCCTCTCACTGTTTCAGCTGCCCAGTCCAGACCTGAAGTGCTGTGAGAGGGCCTTAAGAGAGCTTTGCATAAATGGATGCCCCAATGAACTGAAGCAACATTGTAAAGAAAAGTTGGCCAAAATTCCTCCACAACGATATGATAGACTAATAAAGTCATACACACTTCAAGTTATCGCTGCTAAAGCTGGTTCTACAGCTACTGAATCATTGGGGTGTTACTTATATTTATATTTTTTTATATTTCTTATATTTTCATGAGTGCATAGAGGTCTGTGAAAACATTCTTTTTCACATGACTGCAAGCCTGCAGTCTGATAGTGACATAATACTAAAAAGTCCTTGAGATGAAATGGAGCCTGATCATTCAGCATTTTGTATTTGAAGTCTAAGCCAATGGTGACTTAAGACTGAGAGTAAGCCCTGTTGTTTGCAATCGTCCTGTATTCACTACAAAGTATAGCGCACTGGAAAAGTGCATACTATATCTTATACTATATCTTATTCTTAGGTTTTGTTTTATTTCAAAGTGGTGAGCACTTTTAGTATAATTACAAATGTAATCACCCGTGTTGGAGGTCAAGGCCTTTTTTACAGTCAGTTTTTATCATCCCATTGCGACAGTCCAGGCAACACATCGTTTTAGTTTTCATAGCCTCTCCTGCCTGTAGCCGCTTCACTAAATGAAGATAGCATGACCTTGTCAGAAAATGAAGCATGACCGGTCATGCCGCGTGCTATTTACTTACCTCACCATTCAAGAAACAGTACAGCAGGGCCACAACAAACCCCTTCAGAGCAGAAAAATATAACACAAAAATGTTACATATTAAATGTTTTCATATTTATTTGCTCTTTTGGTCTGTACATTTGGATGTGTGCTGTTTTTTCTACCTGGAAGGATCCCAGGCCGAGCTCTATGAAGATTCGGGCCTCTGCCCCTGTGTTTTCTGGCAGGAAGGCAAACACCATGTAGTGCATCCCAAACAGAGGGATGAGCAGCAGCGTGGACTTGGCCAGCCTCCTGCACACACATGCACAGCACATTCAGTGAACACATGAGGGTACGCTCATCCTTTCTGACTGTAAATCTGTGGGGTTTTTTTCCCCTCTCGCTGTTCATTCCGTCTCACTTGAAATGACTGGCATCGTTGCCACCAACACCAGGAGACCTCAGCTTCTGGACCAGAATACGGATTACGTTGATGAAGATGATGAAGTTAACCTGCGTGAGACAAACGGGGAGATGTCAAACACCAAAATATTTCACCTGCCAATGTAGCAGCATGTTCACTGTATTAATATGACAAACCTGCAATCAAAGATGTACATATTTCTAATACATTCACTAAAAGTATTTCACAGGCATGTACACACTGATTATATCAGATAATTTAGATAAAGATAAATTATGACAAATAGTTTACGTGGTGACCAATTTTAAGGATATTCAAAAGGAGTTGAGAAATTACATGAGAACCCCACTGCTGCCTTTCTCACGTACACACACACACACACACACACCAGAAGGCAATGCAATTAATTAACAACAACAAGTATTATAGTATGAAGGTGCATGCCAACAATGAGGAGAAAAGGATCGAGAATGTGAACATAAAAAATTAATCTTGGAGCCAGGAGGGTAATGGAGACTGTAATAAGCCTCTCAATGAACCAAACAAAGTACACCAGCAGGAAAACCAGACAGTGCTCAGACTGGTCGTTCCTATTGACCTTCAGCACACTGGCCAGGATTTGGTGCAGGAAATGAATCAACTCTCCCTGACTTGTTATTGTCGCTCTAAGGTGAACACAAGATAAGCATCTGCAGGCCTGAGCCAAGATTGAGGGCTCTTATAATCCCTCAGTGGCTCCCATTTTTACCATACTCACCAGCAGTGACGCAGTTATTGGAGCTTTTATGATCCACCAGATGAAGGCCACATCTGTGTCATCCCAGCACCTGAGATACACAACAGGCAAAGACGGAAGGAAACAAGTTCCACGCTCATGATACCATACATCTCAGCGCAAAATACACTGCATAGTGTCCACATACAGCCACAGCATCAGCGAAGGCGCTTATGGGTAATCTGGCATCGTGTTAAAACACACAACTTCACAACTGAACTTCACGATGAGAAATTAATAGATGACATTATTAGGAAGGTTGTTCTAACTCTCAAGAGTAGTTAGCAAAATGTTTTTTAAGAACAAAGTTTTAAATAAAAAAAAAAAAGATATATATATGGGGAAATCCTTCTCTCGTGGAGAGAACTGCATGAGAGTTCTACCCCTCCCATTTCAGTTTAACCTAAAAAAGTAACAAATAAATAAAAAGACAAAGCTAAAGTTTCAGGGAATACTTGAAATTTAGATTATATATCTCTATAAAATAAGTTTTAATTTTTTTATCAATTATTAAGTTAGGCCTATTAGATGCTTTTGGACAATGGCAATTTTTTTGGTCATTTTTTTTCTCTGTACACCTCCAAAGTGGATTTTGAATCAAACAGTCAAAATTCAGAGGTGTTGACAAAAGAACTGAACCAACTGTGTAAGAACGGGAAAAATGCATTTCCTGCTGAAAAAGCAATGTGAATGCTGAATGCTGATTTTTACCTGTATATACTGAAATGCTCGAAATGCCTGAAACTTAGTCTGAACCAGCTTAGCTGCATTGCAAAAACTTCGACCTCCTCGAGTGTAAAAGTGGCAGAAGATGAACCTGAAGAAAGCAGAAACTGCTGGAATCTGAAACTGCTTTAGAAAAAACATAACTGAGATTTGAAGCGTGTTATGGCTTATGTTACCTGAAAGTCTTCAGTAGCTTGAAATTGGAAGGGTGACAATGACTAATAATTACTACTTAAATCAGAGGGCATTATACTGTACTCATTTTTTGTAGAGGAACCATTCTTGCCTTTCTTACTTTTATCTACTTTCATCAATAGTCAGGTACTACTGGGTGAAACAGGGAATTCTTTTTTTATACTTTTTCAAATTATCAAAATTATTATGTTGCATTTAAAATAAGTAATCCAACCTCAAGACAGCAGGGCATCTACTCAGCAGCACTTTTCCACGACAGACATTTTGATTTGTCACAGGTGGTGAAAGCACAAGTGGAATTAGCGTCGCCTCAGACTCATTAAAGGAGTGTGCTGGATTTAATAGGATCTTTCCCGCTGCAATAGCTTACTCCCTCAGTTATTATGATTCACAAGCTACTCATGTGTCCTTCTTGTTCACATTACATTGTTCTGCGAAAAAGATGATGTAGACTTCACTGAATTTACTGACGCTTGGATTCACAATTTCACCTGCCTATTTACTGATTAATCTATGTGAGTGAGTCAGACAACTGTAACTTCTGACAGCAGCGAGACACCTTTCTGTGTTCTGTCATTCCAGGGAAAAACCCAGGTCTGGAAGCACAAGACTCATTCCTTGTTGGGGGATCAAACCCCAGTCTTCCATCTGTCAGGTGGAAATACTGTCCACTATAATAACAAAGAACACGAGAAGTTTGGTGTCAAATTAATCTAACCCTTTCAGAAAGACCCACAGTGAATAGAAGTAGTAGAAATTCAGGTAAGTATGTCAGATAACCCCTAAGTACAAGGCACAGAAGAGCCCATGGTGTTTTCACCATGCAATAGCAAAAGACGGCTGTTTCCACTTGGTATTGTACTGGAGAAACCATTCACGTATGAAGCAAATCTGAGAACCACTACACCACAGGAACTGCTGAGAAGGGTGACACTGAGTATTATATCAAATACTAAGTAGAAAAATGAATTTCCTGCTGAAAATGCAGTGTGAATGGCGAAAGATTTTTGCCTGCATATGCTGAATCGATTTAAATGCCTGAAACTTAGTTTGAACCAGCTTAACTGCACTGTATTACAAAAACTTCTATCTCCTAAAGTGTAAAAATAGCAGAATGTGAACCCAAAGGAAGCATTAAATCTGTATTTGCCTAAAAAAGGGGGACATGCAACTTGGAGCTGAAGTGCTTAATATCATATATTAACTGAAAGTCTTTAAATCTGAAATTGATTTTAAAAAAAGGGTGTGTGTGTGTGTGTGTGTGTGTGTGTGTGTGTGTGTGTGTGTTGAAATGCCTGAAAGTTAATTTGAACCAGCTTAACTGCACTGCATTAGAAACACTTCTAAGAAATTATAAGTGGGAAGCAGAAGAAAGCAGAAATTGCTGAAATCTGAAATTAATTCTAAAGAATAACTTTAAAGAACTTAAAATGCTTTATTTAACTTAAAATCTGAAGTAAATTTGAGCATTAAAAAACATGTTGAAAGTCATCTTGAGATTCCTACATGCACTGAGTTGCTGACATGTGATTGGCTGATTAGTTGCATGAATGTACAGTTAAATAAGTATACCTAATAAAGTGGCCAATCAATCAAAATTAACAGGTGTTGCTAATGAGATGGCCCGTGAGTCAAAGTGTGCAGCTGAACCGGTGTACCTAATAAAGTGACTGAATGTATGTGTCTGTAGACTTTGGCACTACATACCTCCTCAAAAGTGAGTTTTCCTTGAGCAAATATAGAATTCTGTGATCATTTACTTTTGCTGTTTTCAGTGGTCTTTCAGGCCTTTCGGTGTTGCTGAGCTGACATTTTTCATAACGTTCCAGATTGTTGTTTTGGTCACTCATAAAGTTGTTGCATTCTCTCTGATTTTGGTTTTTTCAGCTTAATAATGGCCTCCTTCACTCACATCAGCTTCTCTTTGGACTTCATATTAAGACTTTCAGATGCCAAATGCAAGTTCAACACTTGGATTCAACTCCAGATTGTTTTTAATCTGCCGTGTTTCTCATACTGCTAGTGCAATTCTTTTGTCAGACCCCTTTAATTAAAGTGGAAAGTCTGCACTTCAATCACATATTGACTGATTCAGAATACACTGTGGCGGTGTAGACAGTCAAAATGGCCAAAAAAAACAATGCAGAAATGCAGAAGAACATAAATGCGCAATAATGTAAGGCATTTAGGCTGCTTATTACTAGCATGTGCAGGTGGAAAAAGGAAGACCACAGAGAAGAGTCACAGATGCAGTGAGAGACATGCAGAGAGTGGGTGTGACAGAAGAGGATGCAACGGATTGGGTGAGATGTGGGCAGATGATCCACTGTGGCGACTCCTAAAGGGTGCAGCCAGAAGCAGAAGAAGAAGACAAAGAAGCGCAGGGTGTGACTTAAAAGCCTAAAAACATGTTGGGAATTTTCAGAATGAATGTTAAAGTAAGTATTTAATACAATTTATTAGCGCCACATTTTTACCTTTACTAGTATGTTTACAGTCTACAGCTAAACCGGTAATATAGTCAGTCCAGTCCAGCATATTGTAAAGCAGATTCAAATAAGTGAAGAAGAAATAGTGTCATGGAAGACATTAGATTATAACATCCTGGTGTTTCTGTTTGGAAAATGTGAGGCCTCCCATACGCAGTATCAGTTTTCGTCCATTATGACAGGCTACACAAGACAGGTATGGACAAAAGTATTGGGTCACACCTTTTAATTTTAATGGGTCATTCAATTCAGTGTAGTTTTATTTATATAGTGTCAATTCACAACAGAGTGTCCCCACAGTGTCGTGGTTTACACATTTGCCTCACAAGCAATAAGGTCCCTGGCTTGATTTCAGGTGGGACACAAGCCCCTCTCACCATGAATCGTTGCGCCAGGAAGGGCATCTGGTGTAAAAACCTCTGCCAGATTACTAATGCGGATTAATCCGCTGTCGTCACTCCTTGGGGAGAATACAAGAGAGAGCTGAAGGTTCAGTGTCAATTCACAACAACAGTTGCCTCAAGGTGCTTTTCACTTTAACTTGAAGACCCTACAAGATTAGAGAGATAAACCCAACAATCAGATGATCCTTTATGAGCAAGGATTTGGCGTGGACGGGAAGGAAGAACTCGCTTTTAACAGGAAGAGACCTCCAGCAGGTAGGGGCAGTCATCTGCCTCGGCTCGTTGGGGGTGAGGGGAAAGAGTTCACTGGTAGTGTGATAGGATGCTATTTCTCTTTCCAGTCCATTAAGATAGTCAATAAGCTATAAGAAAACAAGTTGTCCTCTGAGCTGGACTAGCAGCACTGGTCTACTTCATACTGAATGACTACAGAGTGCAACCCAGAAAAACATACTCCAAACATATGCAGTGATAACTTGCATTCAGTGTCAAAAAAATGTAAGGGCCATCCATTGGGCTGGAAGATGCCACTGCAGGAAATTGTACTTGGTTGTAATTGAACTTATGCATATGAAGCACTTCCTTAAATTTAATTTCTGTAATTTTACTGAATTTAGGGGTTTCATTCGGTCCATCGCCATAGGTGCATAAAATCATGCAGCCAGAAGAAGAGTCATATATGCTCTGCTGACTCACAGCAGAGTTCCAAACCGCCTCTAGCATTAACTTCAGCACAAAAAAGCTTCCTGCCTAGTCCTTTAGTTCCAGTGAAAGGAAATCTTCATGCTTCAGTTTACCAAGATGGTTTGGCCAATTCTATGCTTCCAACTTTGTGGGAACAGTTTAGGGAGGGCCCTTTTCCACCCCAGCATGACTGTGCCTCAGAGCACAAAGCGAGGCCACTAAAGGCATGGTTGGGTATGGAAGAACTTGACTGGCCTGCGCAGAGTCCTGTCCTCAACCCCACTCAAAACCTTTGGGATGAACTAGAATGGAAATTGTGAGCCAGGCCGTCTTATCCACCATCAGTGTCTGATCTCACAAATGCTCTTCTCGATAAATTTGACTGAGTTCCCATAGGCACACTCCAAAATCTTGTTAAAAGAGTGGAAGCTGTTATAGCTGCAAAGGGGGTCCAACTAAATATTAATGTCTTAGGGATTTAGAATGGGATGTCATAAAAGCTCCTGTAGGTGTGAGCTGTAGGCAGCCCAATACTTTTAACCATACAGTGCAGTCTGACTGTGGCATAAGCATATTTTCTAAACTATTCCTTTACTTTATTATCATTCCTTTAGTAAGGAGGGTACTTAATGCCACCAAATGTTGTCTTTCCTATTTAGTGGATTTTGAAAATCACCCCATTTAATATTAGAATAAAGTGCCCATAAAAATGAACTAGTGTTAGTGTTTTCTGTTGCTGAGCTTATCAGTAATACAGTTCATCTGTTTTATCAGTTTAAAAATTCCCTAACTAGTAAATCAAAAAAAACCAAAATGACTGTTTTAGCATCTATAAAAAGGACAATATATTCTCAAGGTACTGTTGTCATTGGATACGTAAATATGATTACTTATATAATATTCACATTTATAATTTTGCCTTTATTTGAGCACGTCTCTGATTCCTTTAAGTTTTCTATTATTATTTGATATTTTAATTGTTTTCCTGAGGCAGTTGCTCACCCCCTGTTATCGTAGAAGTTTCGAGTGAGGATCCATGCTGTTATGATGGTCGTTGGGAGACCTGGGAGGCACAAACAGATACTTGACAATTAGGAAAAGAGTCAAACAGATACTCTGTCAAGAGAAAAGGAGAGAGAAAGGATGGAAAGTAGGAAATGATACAAAGGGGAAGGGAAACAGATCGTGGTTGAGTGAGGTACTCACCCCAGCCGATGAGTATGTACCACCAGAAATATTTCTTCTGGAAGACAAAGGTGAGAGCGAGCAGCGTCTGCAGGTACATGCCCTCCACGAGCAGCCAGAAGTAGTTAGCCAGAATGCTGAACTGGAAGAAGGCCACAGCTGATTTACAGGATGTCTGCGGGACAAAACAAACAAGCAAATCCCTCAGCATTGGATTAGTCTGTGGAGCTTATTTATCTGGAGAAGCTACAATAATAACAACCTCCAACATCAATTTAGGGGCCACAAGGAGGTTTAGAATGATAAAGGGCATAAGAGCTTAATGTTAAAGGCAGAAATCCCTTCCTTGTCACACATGCTTAAAGCTGTGGTTATGTGCTGTATTTACAGTGATTACAATTAAGGTTAAATCCAGTCCTCCTTTGTTACTGTGGCCATGCTTATTAATGTTTCTGGAATGGCACAAACACAGTTTACAATAATGGAAGTCTGATATCAAACAGTGTGAAAGTGCCCCAGACCTGCATTTTTTCTTTTGGCCAGTGGGGGATAATTCCTGTGGTGCATTTGTGTAGAAGTCTATGGGAAAATGGGCCTTGGCTTCCTCAGTAAACACTTTCCTGCCATTGTAATCTCAGTCACTTATTTTAAGTCCTATAAAATAAACCTGATGTTCATTGTGTAAATTAAAGCTACCATTTGACCTAAAAACAACATAAAAGCAGAGTACGCAGGTCTACTTTGTGAATAACAAGAGGGAAGTGATTTAGTTTCTCTAGCTAGTCACATCTGACCAACAGATCCTCCTGAATCTGAGTCCACCTGCAACATCTGATGCATCCTCATGTCATTCATATTTTGCAGAGTTTTGAAGAGTAAAGTGAAGTAAAACCCAGGGTTTCACCTAACCGATTGCCTGGGGCCAGTAAAAAAGTATGTCAGACTTGTCGTTCTAAAGATGTCAATGTGCTTAAAATTTGGCAACACTTGGGTTAACCTCAGCCTCTTAGTTCCAGTGACATGGAAGCTTAATGTTTCAGCTTACCAACACATTTCAGACAATTCTATGCTTCCAACTCTGTGGGAAGAGTTTGGGTAAGGCCCTTTTCTGTTTCAGTAGAACTATGCCCCAGTGTACAAAGGAAGGTCCATAAAAGCATGGTTAGATGAGTTTGGTGTGGAAGAACTTGACTGGCCCACTCAGAGCCCTGACCTCAACCCCACCCCACCCTACCCCTTTGGGCTGAGCTAGAACCTTAAATGCAAGTCAGACCCTTTAGCCTAACTACAGTGTCTGACCTCACAAAAAGGGCAATGGGCAAAAATTCCCAAAGACACACTCCAAAATTGTGTAAAAAGTCTTAATGCCTATGGATCATCGGATTCGGCTTGGAATGTCACAATGTGTAAGTGGTCCGGTACTTTTATTCATATAGCGTATTTATGAAGTCGCATGTAAAATAAACTATTGAAAAATTCAACTCAAGCAGCTTCAGTTGATAGCAGTGAAGATGAAGCTGTCAAAGTTGATGGTGAAGCTTGAGCCTTTGACAACACACAGCAGGCTGTGTAGAGGTGATGATGCAACTAAGACAGTGAACACGTGGAGAAGGAAGGTGTCATTCTAGAGTTAACAAAAGCAGCACTTGTTACTGTAACCTTTGTCAATAAAACGCCAGTATGAGTCCTTTAAAGTATATAATAACAAGGTTAAGACAAGCGTCTTTTCAGCTGCTCCATTTGTTTTACACAGCAACAAAGTTGTAGATTAAAGCAGTGTTTTTCAACCACTGTGCTGTCTGGTGTGCCGTGGGAAATTATCCAATTTCACCTAACTGGTCTAAAAATATTTTTGAAAACGAATCCGCAAAAAAATGTGCCATTGTCAAGTGTCTGTGCTGTCAAATGATCGGCAGAGTAATCATGTAATACTCTTCCATATCAGTAGGTGGCAACAGGTAGCTAATTACTTTATACAGTGACGCGTCAGGTGGCGGTGACAGTGGCATTGGCTGTGTCCCAATTCAGGGTTGCATCCTTCGAAGGACGCGTCCTTCAAAGGTTGGGTAGGCCGCGTCCTTCGTATACCGCGAAGGCCGGAAGTAGCAGGCTGCGAAATGGGACGGTCTAGCCTTCGGCGCGCAACCCCACCCCCGCCTTCGCGGTACTCCCGTTGCCTAGCAACGGTAACACCAGCAGCGCAAGAGCTTTTCACAGCATGTCTGACAGAGACGGAGGCACAAATCTCACTTTGTTTTATTTTATTTACTGGAGAAAACTGATTTGATAAACCGTGTTTTTAACATTA
>VUQH01070521.1:0-13452 GCA_015106775.1 Etroplus canarensis | reverse complement strand
TTTTTTTTTTTTTTTAACTTTTCTCATTTGCACCCAGACCATTAAACAGTACAGGACTGCAGCTTAAAGAATAAAAACTCAGACTGTTTCACACACATCTAAACATTATTAATGGAATACTGACTGTAATCTGTCAGATTCTCCTGTGTCATAATGACAGACGTGTAATACGCTAAGTCACACAGACTGCTTTTTACCGACTTTCCCAACTGCCTTCACGTAGGCTGAACTTTATAAATACAGTTGAACACTTAAGTCTCATACATTCATCAGTTTTCCCATAGTGTAGTGGTCTACATGTTTGCCTTATACAAGCGAAAAGTCCCTGGTTTGATTCCAGGTGCGGGCAGAAGTCCCTCTCACCATGGAGGGTTGCATCAGGAAGGACATCTGGTGTAAAACCTCTTCCAAATTACCAATGCGAATTGATCTGCTGTGGCAGCCCCTTGGGGAGAATGTAAGGGAGCAGCCGAAGGTATAAAACAGAAGTCTCTCACACAGTCATACAGCACATTTAATACTAAACTACTGTACAGTGTTTTCCATGTTGCAGACATTCTTACTGCTGTTTTATCTGCAGCAGCTGGGACGATCTCAGCCTGTCGGTGTTTACCCGCTTCATATTTTCACAGTATTATTAGTTTTATCTTCTTTGGTAAAAATCAGCCACTCTTCTGCCAGTAGACTTAGCCATGCTTCTGATTGGTCAGACACTGCCAGCAACACCTATTTCATGTGAACGCATTTTTCGCTGGATTGATAAACCCCGGGTTAACTTATCAAGTTTATAACCTTCTTTGTGGGACCCCTTATTCTTGATCACCAATGTTAGGGTAATTGAAGCCAGAAAATGGAAAGACTACTACTAAAGTATAAAAAGTATACATTGTACATAGGCACATGGATAGTGCGAATAATTTAGAGGGCAATGCAGACAAGATGTGCAAAATGGAAAGTGCATTTCAACTGGCTGAAGTGAGGAGTTAACTGGACCGAAAACCTAAGCTCTTGCAAGTAAATAGTCTGAGATTGCAGTTTACTGTGTATCAGTCAGTTATAGTATAATTATACAGCTATGATGAAGTGGCGTAAAGGAGGGGGCTTTGTTTTAACATTTCCAGCAAGAACAGGGCCTGAGAGTAGAATAGCTCTGCTAATGCAGAACCTGTGGGTGACTAAAAATGAAGTCAACTACGTGTGTTCATAGTCCAATCTTCCTGCTTTGATAGTGCTGATAAATGAAAGCATAGCCTTCAGGCAAGAGAGGGTGACACGCACTCATAGCATTACCAGCCATCCACCCTCCATAACGCATACTGTGTAGCCCAAATGCAAAGAACTCAAGCGCGGGCAAGAGAGAAACACACACACAGTTTATTTCTCACTTACAGTATAAAGAGGCGTGTGGCAATATTGTACCGATACGGAGATAACGAATATCAATATCTTATTATTTTAATTGCAGGTACAAAAATACATTTTTATTACTAGAATATTAAAATCAGTTGCTTTTTCAGTCCACATAAATAGTCTGTGTATATTTTCAAATTCTTCAGTTGTTGAAGCAGCCACTCCTCCACTCTTCACCTTGATGATAACCATGGGTCAGCATAGCTGCCCCACAATCACACACATGAACTATAAAGTGCTGATGGCAGAGGATGAACTTTGTGCATGTGCCCACATACGCCCAGGCATGTCTGTGTTTCAAGTTTGTTATGTGTGGAAATGCAACATGAAACTGTAGCGAGGTAGATTTAATTTGTTGTGAATCTCATTATGTTTTATACCTTCAGCTGCTCCCTTGTATTCTCCCAAGGGGTCAACACAGCGGGTTCATCCGTATTGGTAATTTGGCAGAGGTTTTATGCCTTCCTGATGCAATCCTCCATGGTAAGAGGGGCTTGTGCCCCCACCTGGAATCAAACCAAGGACCTTTCACTTGTAAGGTGAAGGTGTAGACCACTACTCTATGTGGGGGACACTAATTTATTGTGAATCTCATAACAATAACAATATTAATTTAATAGATTAATGGAAACATGAGCTTAAAATCATCTTGATTATTGCAGATCCCTGACGTCATTGTCCATCGGCACAACCCTATTCTGCTGTATTGAAATATTTAGAATTTAGAGGATATTTTATGTGAAACATAGTCTAAACATCTGCAATACCCTAAAGCATCATTGACCAACCACTGTGGTACCTATGGCTGCTGTATGAGTGGATCCTGTGAAAAAAAAAACCTTCTCCAGTGGTGCTCTTCTGTCAGGATTTTTTTCCATGGCTGGCCATTTCAAAAATATTGAAATATTTGGAGCTGTCGCGTTTATCTTTCTTGAGACCTTAGTTTTGCAGGTTTTTCCACTACAGCAGTTTATCATAGTTATGCACCGGCACCAAGGAAACGTCATTGATAAATGGGTCCTGCAGTCTCACTGCTGACATGTTAGCATGCAGCTCCACAACAATGGTGGATTTGTTGCAGCCTCCAAATGTCTGTGTGTGTGAAAGAATATTTGCTGCCTCCACCAAGGTAGTCACGTTTTCAGCAGTGTTGATTTGTCTGTTTTGCATGTGCAGGATAACTGGTATGAATGGATTTTAATGGGTGGGTTCTATTGCAAGGGATAAACCATTCAATTTTGGGGACTGATCATGATCCAGATCCATGAATTTAAAAAAAAAATCAATCGGTAATGTGCGATTAATACCAATGAGTAGAGCACCTGATAACATGAACTTGTGGGGGTCAAAGGTGAAGGTATCACAAGGTCAGATTTAAGGTGGAGGCATCCCAGCCGAGTTCTAGGCATTTTAGTTCACCCCATAATGCGATTCCTTGACCGAGTAAACCTAAACCTACCCCTAGCACTTGAAATCACATTGATCAATCTTAAAATCATAGATCAGGATAACAAAACTAATGAAATTAAAATATGTTGTTGGCACTGTACTATATCAGCAGAGTTTTGACTACAGTTTAATGTCAATTGCAAGTCTGTAGCATCATTTGCAGACTCATAGTGATATATTTTTCATGAACTCTTTATTTCAACATTCGGGAAGATAAAATCTACAATGTTGCTTCACTTTTTGTAAGTCTCTCAAAATCAGCCTAGGTAAATGTTAATGGTAAATGGACTAGTGCTTGTATAGGGCTTTTCTACTCTGACTGAGCAATCAAAGCGCTTTTTACTACAGGTCTCATTTACACATTCACTTAGCGCTTTATTCTATTCCTTTAACTATCATGCACACATTCATGCTCCGATCGATGCATTGGGAGGAATTTGGGGCTTAGCGTCTTGCCCAAGGACACTTCGGCATGTAGACCAGAGACGCCAGGGATCGACTGCCAGCTCTTCCGTTGAAACACAACCCGCTCTACCTCTTGAACCACAAGAGGTGTTACATGTGCACAATAATGTGCACGTTATTGTTAAAGCTCTCACATTCAGCTCTGTAAAAACACAGTCATCTTGTAATTTCTGAACACTTGCAGAGTTTAAAAAAAAAAGCTTTTATATCTTTACCCTTCAGCTGACATAATGTTAATGTAACATGGCATACATAGGCTGCCATTTTTGAAGTCGCCATTTTCATATTGTTAAAGACATACTCAACAATGCTAGAAGGTCATGCGTGTTTATATTTATTGGGCCTTAAGCCTGTCCAGAAATGTATTTTTCCAGCTCTTCATATGTTGTGTTCTGGTCCTGCAGAGTTTCTGCTGTCATTTTTCTCTCATCATCATACACTCTGGGTCATTTTCTTTAACTCCATTTAGTTGCCTATCCTGTGAAGAGTTGCAGACTTACAGACACCTTGTATTAGGTGCTCAAAAAGTCAACCGGAGAGCAGTGAACCGCCTGCTGATTTATAAGACTAGACAGAATTTTAAACAGGTCCTCAGTCATGATGGCTACTGCATGTTTTACGCTTTTAACTGTGTTTCAATGTCTTCACACCCTGTAGCACTGGGAGAGTTCATGCATCCATGCGAAGATGACATTGTCTGCAAGTGCACAACGGAGGAAAATAAGGTGCCCTACTTCAACGCCCCAGTGTACTTGGAAAACAAGGAGCAGATTGGGAAAGTGGACGAGATATTCGGCCAGCTCAGGGACTTTGTATCCTTTCTACTATCTTTGTTTTTTGCTGAGGCTTTAAGACATGTTCTGGGGGTCTTTTTAGCATTGTCCCTGCTATTACCCAGAATCCTGTTGATTTCTTAACCTATCTTTGCAGTATTTTTCAGTAAAACTTTCTGAAAATATGAAGGCATCTTCATTCAAGAAACTACAAAAGGTACGAAAAAACATCCATAAAATTTTCTAGTGCTGAATTTGAATACCTTGGGTTTCTAAGGAGGATGTTCTCTTTTAGTTTTATATTGATCCAATGAAGCTTCTGCCACTGCAAAGATTCTTGCCGAGGCCACCAGGAGAAAAGGGGCCACCAAGAGGAGGCAGAGGAGGGGGTAGAGGTGGAGGAAGGGGTGGTGGTCGTGGAGGTAAGGCCACAACCTCTCATTATAATTAATCTTCTCATTAAGTGTTTAGAACATGACTTTCAATTTCCACTTGAGACATTTTGTTCAATTATCTCTAGTCTTTGTTTTTTGTAGATTTAAAGTGGAAACGAAAACTTCCCTTCTACATATTTAGAATACAGCACTTCAGTGTAGATTGATTAATTCTGGTTTGTTTTTGTCTCAGGTGGTTTTCGAGGAGGCAGGGGCGGAGGTGGCCGTGGTGGAGGATTTGGAGGTGGACGTGGTGGTGGGGGAGGCTTCAGAGGAAGAGGAGGTGGCGGCGGTGGACGTGGCTTCAGAGGTTGGCAGGTTTTCTATGACCCATGATGTGAAAATGCCAAGTGTTGTCACATAATTTGTTTAAAATGCCTCTCATTTTTCTTTTTGTTTACTTATAGGTGGGAGATAATCCGACTCCATCAGTCTGCTCTAATCGGCTCATCATCACGTTCACCCTATCCCAGCTGAAAGGCTATGATCTATGTCAGCCTGCTGGACCCATGAACTTTGTCTCTAATTATAGAACCTGAGTGGATTTTCTTGCCCTATTTTGTACGTTTTGGAAGACAAGTGGATCTTCATTTTTTAAGGTTTTTGTGAATTCTTTTGTGTAACATAGCAGGGACCTTTTCAGGTCATGGAGAATTATTGTATCTACTTGTAAACAGAATGTTTGAAGGCATTTGCAAACCTCTGTGTACTCATTTCCACACATTGGAAAATGTGCTGGAAATCAGACTTCATTCAGTTGGAAACATTTTAATAATTTGTAATATCTTAAGTAAAGAACTGCCATTTTTGTCAGATGCCTTATTAAAAGGTGCTTTGTAATTGTGTGTCTGTTATATTCTCAGACTTTGCTGGAATCTTTATTAAACAACACTGTTAACCAGAAAAGAAATAAGAATGTACACAACTAGATTTAACTAGCTGTGGACACAGGAAGTGCATAAGACTAGATAAAATATTTGTTTTCTTAAGTTCCCCTCAACTGAGAAATGTGCTGTATTTAGCTTGAGGTACACTGTAGAATAATAGATATGCAGCATTTGTCACTGGAAAGGCATTTGTCATCTGCTGAAGGTAGTGAGGGGGGAATTCTGCCTTGAAATATGAGGTTAAGATGTGGATGTATGAGCTGATTCTTGAGATCACAAAAGGTAGGGAGGACAGTTGGCTTCCAAACAAGAATGTTGGAGTCTTGAAATCTCCATTGTAGAACTGTGAAAATGTATGTGCATTTAATGGATATTGGTAGCTTTCTTTTTCTTTTGGTGCATATTAAGACATGTAGACATATAATTGCATTTGGTATACCTCTTCAACTCCTTGTTAACTTGTATATCTAATTAGCAAATCATGTGGTAGCAACTGCATTTATGTCAAGTAGACATGGTCAAGACAACCCACAGCAGTTCAAACTGAGCATCAAAATGAGGAAGAAAAGTGATTTAAGTGATAGAATGTGGCTTCCTTGTTGGTGACAGATGAACTGAAACTATCCACTGAGAAGCAGTTCTCTGAGTGAAAATGCCTTTTTGATGTCAGAGGAGAATGGCCAGACTGAGTTGATAGGAAAGAAACAGTAACTCAAATAGCCACTTATTAAAACCAGTGTATGCAGAAGAGCATCTCTGAATACACAACATTGATCCTTGAAGCAGATGGTTTACAGCAGCAGAAGACCACACTTAGGTGCCGGTCCTTTCTGTTAAGAACAGGAAACAGGCTGCAGTTTGCATGGGTTCATCAAAACTGGACAATAGAAGACTGGAAAAACATCTCAGTATCATCCTCAACATTTGGATGGTAGGATAAAAATTTGTTGAAAACAAAATGAAAGCATGGCTCCATCCTGCCTAGTATCAACGGGCCAAGCTGGTATTTTCTTGGCACACCTTGAGCTCTTACTACCAACTAAGCATCATTCAAATGCCATGACCTGCTCGAGTATTGCTGCTGACCATGTTCATCCTATTCTGACCATATTGTACCCATCTTCTGATGGCTGCTTTTAGCAGGATAATGTGCCATTTCACAAAGCTTAAATCATCACAAACTGTTTCCTTGAATGTGACAATGAGTTCACTGTACTCGAACAGCCTCCACAGTCACCAAACCTAATCCAGTAGAGCACCTTTGGGATTTGGAGGAACAGGAGATGCACATCATGTATGTGCAGCCAACAAATCTGCAGCAACTGCGTGATGCTACTGTGTCAGTAGGAACCAACATCTCTGAGGAATGTTTCCAGCACCTTGTTAAACCTAATTAAGCAGCTATAACAACCTGAAGAAATAAGGGGGTACAACCCAGTGCTAGTGCAAAGAAAAAAAAGTGCCCACAGAAACAAGTTGTATACTTAACCACTAAGATTAGCTATGTTCCACAAATAGTAATAGATGTCATGGGTGAAATTCTAGTATAGCCACTTCAAAAGTGACTTCTCGAATGCATTTTTCATATTTAATTGTCCACCAGTCTGCAATGGTGATAGACAGGTTGACAGATGAGGTCAGGCAGGAGCCTCTGTGAACTAAGATGTTCACAGATGGCTTTGTGATCTGCAGTGAGAGCAGGGAGCAGGTGAACTAGAACCTGGAGAAGTGGAGGTATGCATTGGAGAGAAGAGGAATGAAAGTGGAAACAAGACAGAGTACATGTACATAAATGAGAGGGAGGCTGGTGGAATGGTGAAAATGTAACGAAGCAGAGGTGGTAAGGATGGATGAGTTTCAACACCTGGGATTAACCATCCAAAGCAACAGACAGAGCACAAGAGAGGTGAAGAAGAGAGTGATGCTGAGAGTTTCACTGGGAATCAGAGGGACAGCCCAGGTTGAGCAGTTTGGAGATAAAGCCAAAGGCAAGGTTGAGATTGGACATGTGCAGAGGAGGAATGGTGGAAATAATGGATGTGATGATGAAGCTGGCAGGCAGGAGGAAAAGAAGAAGACTGCAGAGAAGGTTCATGGATGTACTGAAGGAGGACATGAAGAGTGCTAGTGTAACAGAAGAGGATGCAAGGGATAGGGTGAGATGGAGGCAGATGGAGTGAAGAGTTCAAGTTAAAAGTCTTTACTCAGGCACATTGGTGAATAAAAACGACATAATGGTCAGTGGAAACCAAAATCAGCAACCCTTTGAGGGTTGGATGCAAAAATCACACCGACAAATCAAAGTTAAACTTGTTCAGCTGATCCCTTACTGTTTCTAGCAGTACATTTGAAGTTCTCAGAGCGCCTTTTTTTTCCCCTCCAATCTCCACCGGACCTACGTCACGCTTACCCTCGGCGTTCTCGTGTCTGATTGGTCCTGAGGTTAACTCCTTCACGCCTGCCCATCGGCCCGTTCCTCTCGAGCAGCGGCAGCAGCAGAGACCATGGAGACGGCTGGCAAAGTAAGTACATTTTACACAAAACGTGGTAGAAATTAATGAAAAGCATTGTTTCTGTGGGTGTTTTAGATGTAAAGCTGCCATGAAATTCAAATTTATCGCAAACCGTGCACAGTTCTGTCAGCTGTCGTGCGGGCATTAATGTGAATGAAGTACAAAGAATCACTGTTCCATTACTTAACGGGGATCTTTAGTAGGTCAGTCGCAGCTTGCGTTTGCAAGTAGCTGCAATGCTGGCAAAGTCTTATCGTGATGGATTGATTTAAAATGCACTTTTTGAAAGCGATTAAAACTTTGAAAACTGTCAGCTTTAGTATGGTAGTATGATCTTGGACAGAGTTCAAAGGCTAACTGCGCTGGTTGCAGCCAGCTCAACCTAACACTGACTGTAAAGTTGCAGCCGATCCTTTGCTGAACTGCTCATTTCCACGCATGGAAAAACACCCTGTGCTTTGCCCTCAGGTAATCAAGTGCAAGGCGGCTGTTGCCTGGGAACCTGGGAAGCCTCTTTCCATTGAAGAGGTGGAGGTAGCTCCACCGAAGGCCCATGAAGTTCGCATTAAGGTAACCCAAATCACCATACATGTTCATGTATCCATTATATACAGTCATGAAAAAGATCTACGCCCACCTTTGCTGCTTCCGTAGGAGTAACAGCCACGTGCTGCTGATTAGATGCAGTTGATTAATCGATCATCAGCAACCAAGCCACAGTGGCCAACAAGCCAGTGTACTCCTAGCGCCAGTCCTAAGCACAGGTAAATTCAGTTCAATTCAGTTTTATTTTATATAGCGCCGATTCACACCACTGTAGGGTAAAGATCCTACAGTGTTAGAGAGGAAACACCAACAATCAGATGATCTCCTATGAACCAGCACTCGGTGACTGTGGGAAGGAAGAACTCCCTTTTAACAGGAAGAGACCTCTGGCAGAACCAGGCTCAGGGAGGGGCAGCCATCTGCCTCGACCGGTTGGGGGTGAGGGGATAGAGAAGAGCGAAAGGAGAGCAAAGAGAGACACAGACACAGGGAGAGAGAAGACAACATTTAATGACATGCAGCAGTAGCAAATCAATGCATGGGGAGCAAAAAGAGGTGGGTGGAGAAGAGATGCCCAGTACATCTTAAGAAGCCCCCCAACAGCCTAAACCTATTGTAGCATAACTAAGCCCTAACTATAAGCTTAATTGAAAAGGAAAGTTGGAGGGTTGCGTCAGGAAGGGCATCCGGTGTGTCCTAACAACAGCAGCTGAAAGAAAAAGATTAATTGATCATCGGTGAGTGTGACCACTTCTATAAACGCAAAAGTTTTGGCAGTTTACTGGTCTAAAGCAGGTGTGTGTTAACATAATGCCAGCAAATTCACCCCAACCTGCAATGCTCAGAGAAACTGCAAAAACCCCAAGAGCTACAGTTCAGACTCTACAGGCCTCAGTTAGCATGTTAAGTGTTAAAGTTCATGGCAGTAGAATCACAAAAAGAATGATCAAGTGTAGCTTGTTTGGAAGGGTTGCGAGGATCAAGCCTCTTCTCTCTAAAAAGAACATGGCAGCACAGCTTAGGTTTGCAAAGTTGCCTCAGAATAAACCACAAAGACTTCTGGAACAATGTCCACTGGACAGATGACAACAAAGTGGAGATGTTTGGCCACATTTGGGAAAAACTAAATGCAGGTTATCAACACAAACCCCTGTTTGCCTGGGCACCCTGCAATCATTGGGCCAGGCCTTCTAATAGGCTAAAATTGGGTCATGAAGCAGGACAATGATCCCAAGCACACCAGCAAATCAACAGCAGAATGGCTGGAAAAAAAGAAGAGATTCAAGGTGTTGCAACGGCCAATAAAGTCCAGACCTCAATCTGATAGTAATGCTGTGGTGGGGCCTTAAGAGAGCTGTGCATAAACAAATGCCTGTAAATCTTATTGAAATGAAGCAACGTTGTAAACAAAAGTGGGTCAAAATTCCTTCACAACAATGTGACAGATTCATAAAACCATACTGAAAATAATTTTTTAAGTTACTGCTGCTAAAGGTGGTTCTGCAAGCAAATGAATCACTGGGTGTATTACTTGCCACATGACTGCACAGAGTACTGTGATTTTTAATTTTTTTTTTCACGTGACTGTATTTTCAGATACCTGTGTACCTGGCTTGATAAGCTGGGAAAAAATACTTAAGGTTTATGCTTTCCCTCCTTAGGAATCATGTTCCTTTCAACCCCAAACCTTTGTTTTAAGATTTGAGACTATGCTTTTACTTATAGTGGCATTGTTACTTCATAAATAGGCCGCAAGTTCAACCTAACGTTTAGGAAGTAGTAGTGCTACTATTCCATTCTTGCATTCAGCAGCCATGTCTGACATGAACTTAAAGTGACACTGTGCCTCTCAGATTTTTGCTACAGGCGTGTGTCATACAGACGCCTACACTCTGAGTGGCAGTGACCCCGAGGGACTTTTCCCTGTCATCCTGGGACACGAGGGTGCTGGAACAGTTGAAAGTGTTGGTGAAGGTGTCACCAAGTTTAAGCCAGGTAAACAACTGCCAAATAAAACATAAAAATATTAATATTTTGCTCAGCATGTTTCTGAATAAATATTATGGTTGTTTTTCTTTTCTTGACAATTATCTTTCACTAAGGTGATACTGTCGTCCCGTTGTATGTGCCTCAGTGTGGTGAATGCAAATTCTGCAAAAACCCCAAGACCAACCTTTGCCAGAAAATTAGGTAATGTACTGACACCCATTTATGTAACCTAGAGTTGGTGAAGTCTATTTTTTAAAAATAATAAAAATGTATTTCTAAAAAAGGTGTGCCAGCCCAGGGCAACAAAAGCTCAGCCATCATAAACATTTAGTCTTCCCTCACACATTTCATCATGCTACATTGCCTTTTCTCTCTACTTCCTAAGCAATTTTCCCCCTGGGATTAATCAAGTATTCTTATTCTGATTCCTCCCGGCAGAGTAACCCAGGGTCAAGGTCTGCTTCCTGATAAGACCTCACGCTTTACTTGCAAGGGAAAGCAGGTGTTCCACTTCATGGGAACCAGCACCTTCTCTGAGTACACTGTAGTGGCTGATATCTCTCTGGCCAAGGTTAATGAGAAGGCTCCACTGGATAAAGTGTGCCTTCTTGGATGTGGCATTTCTACAGGTTATGGTGCTGCTCTTAACACTGCCAAGGTGGGTATCATATGTTGTTGGAGACATCTTATAAACTATTAGGTAAAACGGGTTAACTATCATTGATCATCCATCTTTTTTACATGCTTGTCACAGTTTTTCTTTAAGAGCAATATAAAAATGATACATTTGTTTTGTTACTTATAGGAACAAGTTTTGATTCCCACAGATACTTTTTTGATATGCTAAAAATTTCTGAGTTATATCACCCAGATAAAAATTGGGTGATATCATAGTTTTGACCTGGTCATGTCGCCGCCACATCTGTCATAGGTACAATGATGTATATTCCCCATATGAGTAGTAGGTTGCTATTTAATTTCATATCTCTGGCCTAAATATGAATGATGTTACTGGGGGAAATATGTTAAATTTGGCTAAATTGTGTGTGTATGAGCAAAAATATCACTTTCATGTCTAGTTTTAAGTTAATCCGGCTGAAGGACAAATGAGCTATGTCACAGAGAGGCACCCGTCCATCCACAATTCACAAAAATTGCTACTTCTCCTAGAGTTTTGGTCAGATTGTAGAGAAATTTGCACACAGTGATCATCTAATGGGTCTTAACCCAAATTGTGCTCAAGGTCATATTTGTCCTGGATTTGCCTGTTTGCGGGCCTCCTTGACTTCTCAGTGGATTTTAATTCTCATTAGTATGTGCAATACAGCCAATGACAAAAAAAAACATCAGTTTCCTTCTGTACTTCATACATTATAATAACCTGTGACCAGTGATGGATTGTGAGCTGGATGAGCTTCTACGTAACCGACAGTCTGATGTACCTACCAAGTAGTGAATGAAGACCAAGTCCACATAAAGACAGAATCTGATACAGAAGCAAATCTGCAATTCCGCCCCTGATTTCATGTTGTAACACTTGTAGTGGGCATGTAAGACCTTTTAGTGTTACTTCGTGCCTTCTTTGCATGTAGTATTGGCAGTATAATTACCTTTAACCACAGTACAAGAAGGGAAATATGGGCCAGATCAGACAGGTTCTAAGTTCGTAGGAGCCTAGGGTGTCTGACAACAGAGGACTTGTACACAATGGGTATGGAAAACGAATTGGCATTTATTAACAATTATAAATGTTTAGTAAATGGTGCACAATAAAACAAAAGTAGAGCGCGCTTTTTGAAAAAAGAAAATAAAATAAACCCCCCAAAACAGACCCAACGTTGTATTGTCTTTTGTATCCTTTTTAAAGTCAGTTTGGTCTTTCAATGTCAAAAAGTCGTTCTGCGTGTTTGTAACCAGTCGGGTTACAATCTACCCGTTCATCCGGCACTTTGGGCTGGGGCTCGCCATCCAGTACTGGAAAAGGGATCCTTGATTCTTCTCAGGTTCTCAAAACCGATCCAAGCAAAATAAAAACAAAAAAAAAAACCTGACCATGCGAAGCAGCACATGCTATACGGGGCTTCCCAGTGCTCACGGGGGCTCACAGCCTTCGGACTCCAATATCACTCTGAGTACTTTCACCGAAAAGGCTGCTAATATCCCGTTAGCTTCTTCACCATACAGGCAACTGATCTCGCTCCTTCTGTGTCTCTTGCAGAAGGAGCGATGCTCAGGGCATACATACAAAATATCAGCTTAACGTGTTCTGAGTTATAAGCAGGCGGAGGGTAAGCTGTAACATTAGATGTGTTTTAGTGCAAAGACTCATTTCACCAAACCTCAGAGTGAACTTACAGTGGCTTGCAGGAATATGAACCCCCCCCAGCCACCTATTTTTTTGCATTATAACCTTTAAGTAGAATATTTGGATTTTTTGTGCAAAACTTTGACAGAAAATAGTCAAATTTGGTGAAAATATATTTTTTAAAAAAAACAAAAAGTGCACATAGATATTCACCCCTCCAAAGTCTGTCCTTTCTTAGAGTCTTAGAGCAATCACACCTGCAAGCTTCTTAGGGTATGTCTTTGAGACACTGGGATTTTTGTCCATTCTTCAAAGCTAAGCTTCTCCAGCTCCTTCGAGTTGGGTGGGTTCTGCTGGTGTCTTTATGTCGTGCCACAGATTCTCAGTTGGATTGAGGTCTGGGCTGTGACTAGGCTATTCAAACACATTAACATGTTTCCCCTTAAACCACTCGAGTTTTGCTTTAGCAGTCCACTTAGGGTCACTTGGAGAGCTTCTTGGTCTTCGTGGTGTGGCTTGCTTGGTGGTGCTTCTTGATTAGTGCTGTAGACTCTGGGGTCTTTAAGAATAGATGTATAATATATACTTAGTTTGCATACATGTGGACCTTATTTAACTCAATATGTGACTTCTGAAGGTAATAGGTACCTCCAGATCGTTTTTAGGGGCTTCATAACAAAG
>VUQH01070517.1:0-10397 GCA_015106775.1 Etroplus canarensis | reverse complement strand
TCATGGTTTGCCCATTCCAGCCCGGTTGGGGGCCGGTTCCCCTCCTTGTATTCTCCGCCCACCTGTCTCCCTAGTGGTCTTCGTCCCGGCTTGCATCATGTCCTGTGTGTCTCCCCTTCCCATTGGTCTATTCATGTGTGATCCCCATCTGTTCCTGGTTATCACTTTGTCGCTGTCTATTTCAGTCCTGTCTTCCCGGTCTTCCACTGTCGCGTCCTTCCCTCTCGTCTCCCGAGTTTAGCCAGCCCTGTTCTTCTTTTGGTCTATGGATTTAAATAAACCTATGTTTGATGATTACTCACCATCTCTGCGTCCTGCGTTGGGGTCCACACCACTCACCATGCCCAGGCATGACATTTTCTCTTGTAGAAATAAAAATGAACTATAGTAATACCTAAACAGCTGAACATCAGTGTGACCAAATCAATTTTCACATTCACACACACTAATTTTCACTTGTAGATGCAGTGGTGAAACGCTGCGGTACAGAGCCAGCTGTCACTAATGAGAGCGGTGGAAACACCAGCAGGCTGAGGTGGACATCGCAACAGTACTTCTCAGAAAAGATTGAATTTTAATTTGATAAAACTGGTAGGAAAGCTCTGCTCAAAGCTGGCACTGTAGAGTCTGGCATGGAATGGGATATTTTATACATCCCATTTCACTAAATTTGAACCTTTTGCATCTTTGGACCCAAAAACACCTGCTTTTGTTGGTAAAAACAAAAGAAAAAGCGTGAGCTCTGTTGAGAAAGCTCTGACAACAACGCTGGTCAAGCTTCATTTTAAAGAGGAAAAACAGAAAAATGCCTCCAAAATTTAAAAAAAACCCATTTTGAATACCAGTTATCTGATGTTTTCGCATCTGCACCATATCCATAACTGCCTCTGTCATTTACCAAAAGCTCACAAAATTCTTAATAGTTAATTGGTTTTCCCCCTACCTGCATTCACTGAAATGGCAAAAGAAACCACTGGAAGCGAGAATTAAACCAGCCTAAGCATCAGTCATAATGAATGCATGGAACAAGTTTGTGATCATTGACCTTGGAGGCTAAAAAATGAAGCTATTGTAAGGGACACGAGCCCCTCTCACCATCAGGAACGGCATCCGGCATAAGACCTCTTCCAAATTATCAATGCATAATGTGGCGACCCCTACTTCCCACAGCCTTGGCTACTGCAAACATTTTACCCTTTCGTGAATCAATTATTACGCCTTGGTCATCCACCTCGAGCACAAAGTACTTCAACACCCAGCTGACTTCCTTTGAACCAGCAGGCACGGCTATCCCAGCAGGTGCACTAGTCGATATCTTCCACATGTAGTTTTTGCTGTGTCTGTTTCTTCTTCTTCTTCTTCGGCATGTAAGGAGAGAATAGAACACTTGTAGCTGCATGCTGCCCCCATCAGTTAATAGCGAATTACAACCTCAGTACATATACATATATTCCTCTATGGGGAACTGTCTACAGGCCATTGTAACATAGGCGCACTGAAGAAATGATTCAAAAACTGTCTGATAAAGTATCTCAACGCATGCCCCATCGACCATCAGCAGTGGTCTGATCTTGCTGCGAATTGTGCAGCCTGGAAAAACACCATCCATCTAGGAGCATCCACTTTTGAAGCCGAGCGTCATCTTAATCTAGAACAGCAAAGAACAACAAGGAAAACTAGACCTGGCAAAGAAACCATCTCGACGGAAACATTTGCTTGTCACCAGCGCGCCTGTAGCACGCGCAACCAGTGTCCTTCGTAAATCTTTGTATACAAAGCTAAGAAAAGAAGACACATACACGCTACACTCAGTAGTACCTGTATTTTTAAAAAGCAAATACCATTGCATTCTCAAAATTTTGGCATCAAGAAGTATCATAAATACCAGTTCTGATGACATCCCTGCTCCTCACCAGCAGGAGCGTTTCTTGTCTGGGCTTTTCTGTGTAGCGTTTGCAGTCCTAATACATGTTTGTTAGGTTAACTGGTGATGGTTTTTAAATAATCTGTATGCTCACATTGTGTACCCTGCAGGGTG
Organism: Etroplus canarensis; assembly: GCA_015106775.1. Taxonomy (NCBI): domain Eukaryota; kingdom Metazoa; phylum Chordata; class Actinopteri; order Cichliformes; family Cichlidae; genus Etroplus; species Etroplus canarensis. The sequence goes on along the minus strand of VUQH01070517.1, from coordinate 8,359 downwards.
GTGTCCTAACTATAAATATGTACTTGTCTTCTCCCCAAGGGGGCGCCACAGCAGATTAATCTGCAGTAGTAATTTGGCAGAGGTGCCTAGATGCCTTTCCTGACACAACCCTGCATGGTGAGAGGAACTTGTGTCCCTGCCTGGTTTCAAACCAGGGACCTTACACTTGTAAGGCGAATGTGTAAGCTACTACACTATGGGGACAGTGTCCAAACTATAGTTACAGTTATTACTATAGTTTTAACCATCATAGTCATCATGGTCATCCCCCGGGTCTTCACTTTGATATACCTGTGCAGTGAAATTAGGCCTGATAGCTGTAATAGAGATAATGTCGAACAAGTCCGGGGCGTCTCATTTGTCTGACTTCCTGTCCTGATGAGCCTCAGGTGGGGCGGAGCTGCTGTCTGCAGTGCTCTTATCTCATTAGGGAAAGGCCACGCTCTGAGATCTGTGATATTAATTATTACTCCACTCTTTATCCAAATCTGAAGAGTGTGTGTGTGCAGGGAGAGACAAAAGTCTGCTGTTGTTTAGCAGCGAGTCCTCAGAGAGGCACACACGCTGTCATACACGCATCTCTCACTCAGCCGTGTCAGTCTAATTAACACAGAAGACATCTTTATTAAGGTAATAGGCATCCAGGCTCTTTTCTCATTACAGAGCGCTCAGGTTGAACCACTGTTTGGAATCACTTCACCTCTCTGCCAGCGATTAATCACGCCTGACGCCATTAAACATCTCGTCCTATTTCTTTTCTTTTCTTTTTTCTTGCCTGTCATCAGGCGGGGAGGAAATGAGGAAAGGCCAGCGAGGTGTCGCTGTAATCGGGGGAAGAAAACGAGGAGGGGTTGAGGAGTTTGATGGCAGTGGGAGTAAATGACGAGGAGAGGTCAAATCGAGTCAGAGTAATTAAAACAAATAGTGAGGAGGAGTCGGGTAACAGGGGATAAAACATGAAGGGTTCAGCAGGACACGTGTTGGCACGCAGTCTGCCGCTGTGTGACATTTCAGGAGACAGACCTGACTCCTGTTGGATTTCTCTCAAATCATAAGGAGTTCAGCTTTAACACCACCTGTGCACAGTGCTGAAAAATTAGTGAGAAACCTGCTCATCCGTTTCACTGATGGGAAAATGTCAGGATTAGACAGCATTCAGGTCAACTATGAATCAGGCTTCATGCAATCCAGAGAAGTCCAGGGAAGACAAAAGTTTTGGGTCGCCTACACATTACACCTACAGGAGATTTTTTGACCTCCCATTCTAAATCCAGAGGCATTAATATGGAGTTGGTTCCTCCTTTGCAGCTAGAACAGCTCCCACTCTTCTGGGAAGGCTTTCTACAAGATGTTGGAGTGTGTCTGTGGGATTTTTTTATCCATTCATCCACAAGAACATTTGTGAGGTCAGTGATGTTGGATGAGAGGGCCTGACTCACAGTCTCCATTCTAGATCATCCCAGAGGTATTGCATGGGGTTGAGGTCAGAGCTCTGTGTGGGCTGGTCAAGTTCTTCCAACTTTATGCTTTGTAAACTGGGGCACAGTCATGCTAGAACAGAAAAGGACCTTCCCCAAACTGTTCCCACAAACTTGGAAGCATCGAATTGTCCAAAAATGTAATGGTAAGCTGAAGCATTAAGGTTTACCTTCGGCGTAATTAAGAAAATCTAGGCCAACCAATGAAAAACAACTCCATAGTATTATCCCCCCTCCACCAAACTTTGCAGTTGGCACAGTGAAATCAGGCATGTTTTCCTGGCGTTCACCAACCCAGACTCAACCAGCTGATTGCCAGATAGAGAAACGTCATTGGTCACTGCAGAAAATGTTCCCGCTGCTCCAGAGTCCAGTGGTGGGCCACTGGACCACAGTCATGCTGGAACAGAAAAGGGCTTTCCCAGATAGATAGACAGATAGAACTAGAATTGAACTTAATAAGTTGAAGCATTACGTTTTCCCTTCAGTGGAACTAAGGGGCCAGGCCAACCCCAGAAAAACAACCCCATAGCATTATACCTCCTCCACCAAACTTTACAGTCAGGTAAATAATGTTTTCCAGACATTCACCAAACCCAGATTCATCCATTAAACTGCCAGGTAGAGAAGCAGGTTTTGTCATTGCTTTGTCACTTTCATTCCACTGCTCCAGAGTCCAGTGGAGGTGTGCTTTACACCTTAGCATTGTGTTTGGTGATATAAGGCTTGCATGCAGCTGCTCGACCATGAAAACCATGCCATAAAGCTCCCGGTGTATAGTTTGTGTGCTGATGTTAATGCCAGAGGAGGTTTGGAACTCTGCAGTTACTGACCACTTTGACGCACTATGCACCTTAGCACTCGGCAACCCCGCTCTATAACTTTACGTTGTCTGCCACTTGGTGGCTGAGATGCTGTGGTTCCTAAAAGCTTCCACTTTGCAATACCACCACTTACACTTGATGGTGGAATATCTATGGTGCAAGTGTAAGGACTGCAGGAGGCACTGTGAGGTGAATACAGGGTGAGCTTTTGATAAGCTGAACAAGTCCATAAATAAAGTCCATGTAATACAAAATAAAGCATGAAACACTGGGAGCTCAAGTAAAAAATGAAAACAATGTGACACAGAACTGATAAGAGACAGGGTATAAATAACACAGACGAGTGACTAACAAGCAACGGGAGGGAAAGGAGCACGGGTGGCAACAACTGAGGACAGGAAGCAAAATTAAGCACAATACATAGGACAAGACTGGCTAACGGAGTAAAACAGGAAATGAGAACATATTAGGAGTGTAGACACAAGACTGAACTTGACAGAAGACGGAGAACGCAGCAGGATAACACTGAGGAAGACACAGAGGGAACTAATAAGAAACTAAACAGAGGCTGAGGCTAGAACTGGAGCTCAAACATAAACTGAGAATGTTACAAGCAAAGCACAAAACTAAAAAGCTCAGAAAACATGTACAAAACTGAACCACAAAACCCAGGACCACAACAGAAAAACACAAAGAATAGAAATACTGGTACGCTACGATAACATGACCAACCAAAACTACAAGCAAGGGGAACCTAGGAACATGATGAGAATAAAGGAAACCTAAACTTCTTAGAAAGTAACAAAAACTCAATCACACGACCACAGACACCACCACCATGACAGGAGGGAAGGAATTTCAACCAGCTGACTTGTGTCTACAGTGGAGGCATCCTGTTACAGTACAGTATGTTGCCCTCATACAGTAGCATTTTATCATCCTAACACAGCCCGTGGCTCTCTGGCTTACTTGTGGTTCCTGGAGTTTCCTAAAGCAGAATGGGATATTCACACGAGATTTTCAAACCTGAAAAACACATTTAAGCTCTGTTAAAAACTGCAGCCAAATCAATTTTACACCCACTCTGAGAATCACAGTCTAAAGACAAAACCTGTTTTTTGTTCTGCAGCCAGCTTTGAGCATTAGTCTCACGGGATATCTCATAGCTTCAATAAAGCGCAACAGTTTAATGTCTATGATGTAGAGGAACAGAAAGAAGCACTGGTACCCTGCATGTTTGATCTGTTTTCTGATAATTTGCTGCAGAAAACTTAAAAAATGGGTAAAATTTAAGAGGTTTTATCACCGTGTGAGATAGGTGGCTGCTCAAAACAAGTCAGAGCATAGGCCAGATCTCCTTTTACCTGCATTTAGATACCAGGATCATCCTCTAGCCGTGACTCCTTCGGGTCATAGTAATTCTCTTTTTGATCCTTGTGTTTCTCAGTCCTGAAAATGTCATCTTCCAATTGAAAAGCAACAAAATAATTAGGAGTGGCCACGGCAGATCATCTGTCTCTTCTCACCCTACCCATCGCATCTGCTTCTGACCCACCAACCCTCTGCATGTCCTCCTTCACTACATCCATCAACCTTCTCTGTGCTCTTCCTCTTCTCCTCCTGCCTGGCAGCTCCACCTTCAACATCCTATGTCCAATATATCCACTATCCCTCCTCTGAACATCTCCAAACCATCTCAGCCTGAGCTGTCCCTCTGATGGACAAATTTTTGACCCTGTCCATCCTGTACACTCTCAGGTTTATGCTCTCTCTGTGCTCCTCATTCCCCTCACCTGCCAACAGTCCAAGGAGATGCCTGGACTGGAGAGCCTGGTTCTGTTGGAGGTTCTCTTCCTGTTAAAAGGGAGTTCTTCCCCCCCACCGTTGCCGAGAAAGAGAACCGATTGGGTTCTCTCTCTAATATTGTCTTTACGATATAATACACTTAGTGGAATTAGTGGAACATGGAGTGCACAGACCTACAGTATTTTTAAGGCAGCCTAAGCAAACACTTTGCAAGCACAACACAGGAGAGCAGCTCCTCTCGTGAAGACTCTAAAGCATAAGGGGCTCTCCCTTTGAGAGAAGCAATGTAAACATTCAGCACAGAGAAGACAGATGGTTGGAGAGAGGCGTGAAAGAAACCATCGTCCCACCGTTAAATTGGAATAAGCCTATGGTACCACCTGCAATGCAGTCCTGACATCCGACGTGGCCACTGAGCCTTTTTTGCTGTAATTATAATCGCATGAAGATAGCGAATGTATATGCAGAAAGGGGTTCAAACGGAAACTGGATTTTATCCACAGACACAAATACACACGGAGCTCTGTCACGCTGTCACAGAGGAAACCATCAGTGTGAAGTGTTTATCATCAGCATGGGGAGGAAAAATGTTTTTACCCCGTTTCCCAACTGTGTTGGAGGTAGACAGATGGAGAGGCGAGCAAAGACACACACACACACGCGCGCACACACACACACACACACACACACACACACACAGAGTGGTGTTTGCGGAGGTGTGTTGGAATTGAGGGGATTTCCCTCCTTCTGCTGGCGACGTTATCGTGTCTCATTAGCCAGTTTGTAGTCCAGAGAGGACACAGTTTATCCCCCGTATGGTCCCGCTTTTTAATGAAAAACACTGAATAGGCACGGACGGGGAAGGGTTAAACGCAGCCCTGATAAGCACAGCGTGGGGAATAAAGATGAGATGATGCAGAAAACAAACAGGGTCGTGATAACGAGCCCAGAAGGAAAGACTGTTTAGTTGCTTCATGGTACTGAGGGAGGTCAAAGGGGAAAGAGGGGCACAAGAGAACCGGGTGTGTCAAGGTTGGAGTGACAGTGTCGTTCCATTTTCATAGAATCGAACATGGGGAAGGAAGCCGAGCGAGGACAGTACACTCTGAGTATGATGTGAACCTGGCCAGCAGTGGCCTGGGGGTTTGAATTTAGGGGTTTAGTTGCCAAACCTTTACCGCTACTTAACAACACGGTGTACCAATACCAGAGAGACATGGTAAACAAATATGGTGACCAGATCTCAACAAAATAAATCACGACAATATAGGTTGAGAAGTTTGACACTCAACTTTTTTGACTGTTTTAAGTTCTTTATTCAAGTACTCAGAAATCTCTTGATAGTAGCTTGTAGAACCACCTTTAGCAGCAATCATTTGAACTTTTGGTTTTCTGTATCAGCCACATGGTTGTGGAGGAATTCTGGCCTGCTCTTCTTTGCAGTGTTTCTTCAGTTCATTGAGGTTTGCAGGCATTTATTTTTATGCAACCCCCTTAAGGTCCCACAAAAGCATTTCAGTTAGGTTGAGGTCAGATGCAACTTTGCAACCTAAGCCATGCTGCCATGTTCATTTTAGAGAGATTTTTTCTCCTGGCAACCCTTTCAAACAAGCCAAACTTGTTCAGTCTTTTTCCAATTGTGCTGCCTCATGAAATTTAATATTTAACATGAGCTGAAGCTCTTGGGTTTTTTACAGTTTCTCTGAGCATTAACCAGTCTGACCTCGGGGTGAATTTGCTGGAACGTCCACTGCTGGGAAGATTGTGGCATTGTGTTAACAGACTCCTGAAGGGTTCAGAACTGCCAAAGCTGCTGCTTTTATAGATGTGCTCACAATGGCTGATCAATGAATTAAGTGGATTTGATTAGCAGCACCTGACTGGTATTTACCCTCTTAATTCCTATGGAAGCAGTAAGGGTGGACTTAGTTTTTCACTATATATTGACTTGCCATTTGTAGAAGTGAGTTGCATATTTAAGGCTTTACCTCCCATCACAGAGGTTGGTTAAGTAAATCAGCATGACTTATCTTGCAAAAAAATCCATTAGTGTTGTATTTTCTTTTTAAAAATAAGAGGATGTCTTTGCTTGGTTACAGAGAAGGTAACATCCACTGATCTGCAGAACTGCACATTACATTTTTCTACAAGACAACCGAGTTATAGAAGAATTTCCCACTGGAATATTCATAGGTCTGTGAACACTACTGTAACTGACATAATCCAGCTTTTGCACGCTTTAAAAAGTTGTTTGTAGAGCATAAATGCATTTGAAAGCTCTCTGCAGCTGCTAATAAGACAGCTTGAGGATAAACAATTAAACAATTTGAAATTAATCTTCAAAGCATTCTGAAGAACCAGCAACTGACTGACTGATGAGTTCTTGGTTCACAAGAAAGAGCGAGAGCTGAAGACGTTCATCATCACAGCCACAGAGTGTTTGTCATAACGTCACTCATATTTCACCTTTAAACTCCCCTGGTGTTCCTTCCTTGCTTGGTCTAACCCTTCCTGCATCTGCACCTCTGTGTTTTATCTCTCATTAGTCCTTTTAAAATCTCGGCTGGTGTTCAGGGATTGTTGATTACCACCATTTAGATGGCAATGTGTCTTAACCTCCACTAAACAGAGGATCAGGCTGATAAGCTGTGTGAACATCTCCACCGCCTAACCTTGCCAAAGCCCGGCCATTTCGCACTAATCCGCCCGTAATTACAGCCTGATCTCGGCGGCGCCGCCAGTCGGCGCGAGGACATTCACACACCTGCAGTGCACAGGTGAAATCAGCAAGAACACAAACAGGAGGTGAATTTTTGGAAAGGCGTGGGATTCTGCGTCACACGCCCGTGTGTTTATGTGCGTGTTTCATTCGGGTCTCGTGTTAAAAAAGAACAACTGCAGTGTTCGTGGACCCGTGAGTCATGTTTGTGTGTTGCCCACTCAGGAAGGGAGATGACGATTTAAGAGAAAACACAGATTTCTCAGTAAAAGGAAGTGAGGATGTTGTTTGTGTGTTTTATTCTAAGAATTTTCAGTTTGAAACCATGAACCTGCTGTTGTTTGTGTCATGTTAATGTATTTCTTTTAGTTCAGTGACAGTAAACTCGGAAGGAGGGACTCAGCTGGAAAGATCAAAACTCCAGATATACTGAGTAAGCAAACAAAGCGACAGTAAAAAGGCAAAAACACTCCGAAAATGCCAACAAGCAGGAATGTATTTGTATTCATATAACATTTTTCTAGTCCTACTGACCCTCAAAGGCCTTTAGATTACTTCACCTTTTAACCATGCATTTATACAGTACTTACACTTCATCTACCTCACATCCACAGCCAGTTAGAATCACTAATTAAGCTAACATGCATTTATTTGGACTGTGGAAGGAAACCCACATGGGCACGGAGAGAGCATGCAACTTCCACACAGAAAGGTCCCAGTCAGGATTTGAACCAGGGTAGGAGGTCAAAAACTGTCAGGTCACACACAAGAGAGTCTCTGAAACATTGGAAGGTGCAGGAAAGCCTGGCAAAAGTGTTGAGATAATCTGTCAGGGAAGCCGTAGTTGTGCAGCGTACTACGTGTGCTGTTAAGGTACATACACACCGAACGCGAATGGCGTGGCGGGGGCGGCTGGTTTCAATGTTAAGTCAACGTAAACACGTGGCGAGTGGTCCTGCGGTGCGATTTGAGCGGCCGGCGCGGCGCGTTTCCCGAGCGGTGGCGGCGCATTTCAGGCAGCGCGGTGGGGGCAGCACAGTGAGAATCGGCCGCGCGGTGAAAATTACGCCGCGCGGTGCGAATTTTCCAGAGTTGAAAAACCTGAACTGAAATCTGAATATTCGCGTCGCGTCAACCAATCAGGAACTCGGCTTTGGTAGTGACGTGTTGATGATGTAATCAGCGGGTGGAGTCCTGGGATAGAGCGCCTGTAGTTGGTGTCCTGTCGCGTAATCCGTGGACCAATGCGGGACAGCAAGTCGTCAAACTGGGCCACAGAGAGACAGAAGTACCGCTGAAAGCGGCCGTCATCCAGACGCAGCTCCTGAGTAGATGGTGAAACTCACCGCACTGGGAGCGTCTCTGAATGATATCGTGAACCCAGACATGGTGACGTGCTTGCCAGCGCAATGAGGCCGATAGGTTGGCGGTAGCTCCTCCCACACACGAATTCGCCTGACGCAAATTCGCGTGTGGTTTATGAACACACTTTTGGACACGCGAATAGGGGCGAATTGGCCGTGCGGCCAAAC
>VUQH01070516.1:0-35161 GCA_015106775.1 Etroplus canarensis | reverse complement strand
ATACAATCACCCCCCCTCACCCACTTCCCAACGCCTCCGATGCTTACTTCCACCCAATGTTGCCAGGTGGGTCTGTGTCCAGCACCAGGTTTCGGCTACAGGACTGGATGGCTGTTGTCCACATCGGCTCACTCCCATACCCGATACGCCCCCCATTGCAAGTTAAGTGCTTTATGCTGTAAGGTGTGAAGATTCATGTGCTTTTTTTGTGCTGAGGTGTTTTTTTTTCTGTTCTCAAACTGCTCTCCTCTTAGGAGCTTAGTCTGGGTGGAGCCTTTTTTTCTCCTCCTCTCCCCTCATGTATTGTGTATTTCATTGTTTTTCTCACCATGCTACCTCTCTGACCTGTCTTCACTATGTGATGTAATGTATGTATGTATGTATGGTCGGAGGGGTCCAATTTCACTGCAGGTAACATGTATGTGTGACATTGCAAGTGACAATTAAAGGCTCAATCAATCAATCAATCAATCAATCAATCAATCAATCAAACTCGCAGTCTCTGTGCCAAGAATGGACTTGAAGTTGCAGATTTCTCATGCTATATCCATTTGTAGATCTAGTGGCGATAATGATTGCGAAGTGTAGCCAGGGGAAGAAGGCTTACTTCTATTCAAAGAAAAACCTGCTTAAGAGCACTTTCAAATCAGGGGGTAATTTCAATTTATTGTAGTTTAAACTTAAAACAACTTGTTTTCGACTGGCACCCTGCCATCAAAAACGTGAACACGTCTTTTGTGACTGGTTCAGAATTTAAAGGGCACCTTTATTTGCACCTTTTATTTCTACATTATAAATAGTTTTAAAAAAGGAAACACTACAGTCAACCTGGCAACCCAGGGAAGAGCGCCTTCTTATATACTGTAGCTATGTAAAATTTAATATACAACCAGCCTGAACTTGAGATCACGAATGAGGTGAAAGTAACAGCCAGCAAACTAGGAAGGGAGTGTCAGAGGAGAGAGATGAGAGGAGAAAAGAAGCATGAGAAATAACAGGGGAAAGAAAGGTTGAGGAAACCCAGTAATTTAAAACACCACACGCATTGCAGCCCAGACACGCGCACACACACATTTTGACACACTGACAAAGAGCATCGCTGTAGACAATAAACCGACATCCTAAGAGAAAATCTGTGGTAGATCACAGCTGAATCCCAGCATGGCTAAACACTGTGGGATTAGAGGGTGAAAGGTGGATTTTTATAGGCCTAAAGAGCGCATGAATACATTAATATAATATACAAAGATTGGTATTTGTGTGAAAGCGCAAGCAAACCAATGTTTTCGTGTGATTCTTTCAGATTTTGTGTGACAATCTCCCATGAATATGCAAAGTTAACGATAGTCTTTGATAAATTTTGATGGACTGTAGAAACAAAGAAAAGGCAGGAGAGAAAAAGAAAAAAAATTACACTGTAGTGGAAGTGAGAGTGTAAACAGGATTATGAGCGGGTCTATGACTTTTCCATGACTTTGAGAACATGCCTTAAAAAACAACACAGCGGCTTCTTTTGAAGCTCAAACGGCCTGATCCTCCAACCGCTTGACCTGCTACAGGAGAGCTAAACTGAAAAATCTGCCAATCTATTATAAAAAAAAAAAAAAACAAAAAAAAAAAAACACCAACCCTGGAGGTTTTTTTTGGCGTCTAGAAACTGTCTCCGGGTTAGTGATCCATAAAATCAATCCTTAGGAGAGGCAGGCTCAGTAAGAAAGCAGCACCTACTCACACAGTAAATTGGCCACAGTTCAGAAAGACTGAGTTTATGCCAAGGGTCGCATCATGAGCAATCAAACACTTGTTGCAGCATTTAACAACACTTTTCATGTGGTGCACAAACACAAAATTATCCAAAATAGTTGCTTGTTTACTTCATTTCAAAGCAGTTAAGTGGATGAGTAGTACAGGGTCGATTAGGAGAAACAAATTAGCTTAAATGATCTAAATTGTTCACTAACAGGTTAGCACATACACACAGTTATTAAGTATGCTTCACAGCATCGATTATGTGTGTAATGAAAGCTCTCTTTTGCAGCATTAATAAATTATAATGAACAGCACAAGAAAAAATACCTTAAACTCAACGTATTAGATGATGATGATGTGATGAACTAAAGATAAATTCAATACATTTAACAAAGAGTGCTTTTTTATCTAAGGTTTGTCATAGTTTAAACTGCTTCACGTGTGCTGTGCTCAAACAAGTTGTGCATGACTAGTGCAACACTGGGGCCATCCTGGGACTGTCCCCTAAATACCTTCAAGTCATGTCTCGCACTAAAATGATTAGCTTCAATATGTGTTTGGTGGCCATATCGTCAGGGCTTAAAACAAGGGGGTGGGGTAATTGTGCACCCCAAGTATATCCCATGATTCAATAGCTTGAAGAACCATCTTTGCCCACTCTTCTTTACAACATTGCTTCAGTTCATTGAGGTTTACAGGAATTCATTTACGCAGAAATATCTTCAGCACCTGCCGCAGTATTTCAGTCGGGCTGAGGTCTGGACTTTGAGTGGGCCAGAGCAACACCCTGATCCTTTTCTTTTTCTGGAATTCTGTTGTAGATTTAAAGGTGTACTCGGGATCATTGTCCCAGTACATGGCAAATTTCATCCAAACTTTAACTGTTCCAAAGCAGTTTCAAACTTTAATGTCATGTAATTTAACGTTCGACATGCTAACTCAGGCCTGTAGAGTCTGAGATGTAACTCTTAGATTTTTTTTGCAGTTTCTCTGAGCATTCCATGGTCTGACCTTGCGGTAGATGAATTTGTTGGGATGCCTGCTCCTGTGAAGAGTGAGGCATTGTGTTAATAAAGTGCAATTAATAAAGAGCAATTAATAAAGTGTGTTTGATTAGCAGCACCTGGCTGCTAAATACTCCTTTAATTCCTATGGAAGAAGCTAAGATGTCTATAATTTTTCACAGAGTGCTGTGAAAACTTTCTTCGTCATGGCTGTATATCTTGCTTTATTTTTTGTTTACCTCTATCTTTGGGTATCTTAGTCTTGGTTGCCATCCTTGAGTATGACCTTTTTTCTTGCTTTTTGGACTTCATTTTTCACTTGTTTTCTTTTTCCTAGATTGACTAATTGCCTGTGTATAACCTCTGACTGTATAAAAGATTTCAATTTTACCCTCTCTAGCTCAGGTGTCTCACATTTGCTTCCTCTCCTCATTAAGTTGTTTTATTGTTATGCACAGTTTCCTCAGTCAGAAACTGTAGCATCGTAGTCTAATTGTATCTAATTGTAGTCCAGCATAACTTTTAAAGCCATAAAGGACATCAATTATGTTATGTTTCAAACTTTGCAATGCTCCTTCCTCTGCTGGTCTCTACACAGTATGTAGGACATAATAAGTGAGTTATTGTCATAAGATTGCCATATTAGTGTCAATGCATCCCCCCCATAAAAACGATAGAGGTCAAACATTCTTTCTACAAGAATATTATCAAAAAGGAATACTATTTACCACAGATATAATTATCTATTGTCAAAGGTAAAATGGCATAATTTTGGAATTCCGACAGTGCTACAACAGCTTTTGTAACTGGCTCTGCCCTTGTTTTACTTTACTTTTCATAATTTCATTGCAGTCTTATTAGATTACTGTTTACATAAATGCAATATTTTTGCCCCTGCTTCAAATTAAAACTACTGGGAAACCAGTGGAGAGCTCTTTCTGCAGCACAGACCTAGCCTTAGAATCAGCAGCCTTTGTTCGTTATGCAGTTTTTTAACACAGGATATGTTTGGACTGAGAAACAGAAAATGAGCTGCAGATGACTGGCTCTAAATGTGCTTTCAGACAGCGAGTAGTTGCCATTGCCGCCTCCATTGTTTTCAATGTAAACAGCACGTCTGCTGTCTGAGTTTATGATGGTTGAACTTTTAGAACTTGCTGCTGTGGCTCACTATGTTACCATAGCAACACAGAAACTCCAAAGAGAAAAACAACACAAAAAGTAATTTTTCAGGTGCTAATTTATTGAAATGGCTCACTTTTTCACTAGCAGAGAACAGCCAGATCAGTGAAGAGACAGATAAAGAGAAGAAACATTATGCATTTAGTTATCAAAACTGTCTATTTTGACTAGGTAATATTGCTAACTATTCTATTATATTCGGCTACGAGTGGTAATTACACTAGCTGGATATCAACAAGCTGTGGAGTACAGATTTTGGTAGAATCAGAAGTAGCAAAAAGTCACCACTGCACCATGTTGCTGCTTACACTGTTGAGTAAATCCCTTTGAAAGCACAGTGCTGCAAAACGCCAATTAAACTACACTGGAAAAAGTTTAGCAAACCCAGCCAGACAATGGTTAAGCCATTTTTCATGTTTGGTAGTAACGATTTTTAAACACAAACACCTTCGTTTCTTTTAAATGTCTTCTTTAGGGAAAACAACACCAGCGCTACAGAACAGAAAAGGATATTATATAATGAGCCCTTAAAAACAAACCAAGAATTTTAGCATGACAATATACATCAGTATGACTATCAGGACCATGACAGATTTAAACACTTCTCCATTGTAAAATAAACTAAATTTTGCTGCACATGTAAAAAAAAAAAAAAAAAATCAAAACACACAGCTCCTTGTTCCCATTTCCACCGCATGAAGGCCTTTTTAGAGTTTTATCATATAGTAATATAGTGGCTTTCTCCAGCATCTGCTGGAAGTGCACCAAAATACGAAACCCATAATATCTTAAAGGACTAACGAACTACAGTAGTGTGTAAAAGTTTTGAGCCATCCCTCATTGCTTTAAACAAACAAACAACTTTTTAAATTCCCAGCTGGGGAAATTGGAATTGCCAACACTCTTTACAGATTGAAAGCGCACACACACACACACACACACACACACACACACACACACTAATCCATGCATCATGCAGTGAGGGGGGTCAGCGAGCAAGGCTGCCATTTCAGGTGCCAGGGAGCAATGTGGGGGGGTTTGATGCCTTGCTCAAGGGCACCTCGGCAATGTTCAGGGGGTGACGTCTTTTTGTCCTGGACCACCTCCACATACTGTAAGGGTCCAGGGTAGGGTCTTGAACTGGCAGGTCTTGGATGGCCACCGGGTTCAGGTCCAGGCAGGTCTTGAACTGGCAGCCCTCCGCAACCCTCCAGCTCTCAAATGAGTCCTTATAGTTTGCCTCTGAGGAGCCAGAATAATTGTTTTAAGAGTGGTCTTGACCAGTAGTTCTCTAGCCTTTCTGAACTCACCTAGAGTTTTCTTTGGACATTGGCTGCTTTTTCACCCATTTTCTGTCCAGACCTTGTATCTGACAATTTTCAGAGAAGTGTCTGTTTTTTTTTAGATTGTTAAGCCACTTAACCATCTTAACCCTGACCTGTGAACAATTCAAACATAAAAAAGGCACCTAATGTAAGAGGTGAATTGGTGTTGTGTCTACACATAACAGGAACTTAGCAAAGAAACAAATTTAAATTGTATCTGAAGGAACTTTGTGACTATTAACCTGTCACAAAAGCACATTTTGTTCCCACTTATTTAGTGGAATTTTTGAAAAATGGCAAGTTTGACAGGCATAAAATCATATTTTTCAAGAACAAGATGATTCCCAAAGATCTGTTAACTGAAAACTTGGCACACCTCAGCATGGTGTCATTAAAAATATGAGGAAACTAGACAAGTAAAGGACGAAGGAAGAAGTGGCAAGCCTGGGACACTATCTACAGCAGATGAACAGTATCTGAAAGTTATATCTGTAAGTAATTGAAAAGAAAAAAAGATCCAACAAAGACCTGGACCTAAAAGATGAATTTGGCCTTCACTTGACCATCAAAAATGGGCTCAGTGTAAGGGTGGCTGTCAAAAATCAATTTAAAGAAAACGGGGAGAAAAAACTAAGGTATGAAAATTACACAAGAACTGGACTGAAAGTCAGTGGCAACTGGTCGTATGGAATAGAGAACTGAAATTTAAAATTTTAAGTTAAAATCATCTTTAATATGTTTGGAGGAGGTCAGGCTAGAGGTACAACAGTGAGTGTCTAAAGCCATCTGTAAAACACGGTGGGGTACAGACCTCAGCATTACTGAAGCTGTGAGGGATCAGCTTGGGAGCGAATGGAACAAAAGGCAGCCAAAATCCAAAGAGCTTTTGTAATGTTGTTCAAGAAGGAGAACTATTCCTGAAGACTACTTAAGAAATTGCAAGAAAGCTTGCATACGAGCGTTCAGGCTGTGTTAAAGAATAAACCATATGTTGATGTTCAAGTTTGTTAGAATTGTACAAACTCTTTTTTTTAACCTCATGTACTGCATTTCCATTTATGTTTCTATACAGGTATATTTCAATAAACCAAGTTCCCATTTTTCCCACAAAATAGAAAGAAACAAGGGGTGACACAAGACTTTTCCAAAGTATTGTAAATGGTCAGGTAAAGTAAGCTGCTTTATAATAAATCTTCCTATAAGTCACTGGAGGAAATTGAATTGGCAACATGTATTTTCTTGAAAAATCACACACACACACACACACACACACACACACACACTCTATGGGAATGGAAAAGTCTGCTTTCATTTTGTTAATACAATGTCCATCAGACTTCCATCATCCAGAACCATAGTCCTGGTAGGGGTAATACACCACGGAGGATTAAGCTACTAAGTTAGCCAGGTAACTTGTAAAATAGCAGGCAACAACATCTCTTTTGGAAACTGACTACCCGACTAACCGACACCCATTTAATTCAAGTTCAGTTGAATAAATTCAGATTTAAAACATTAGAAGAAGATATACTTTAATAATCCCCTATTAGGGAAATTACCAGATCTTAACATACTATTTGTAGGCTTATACACACAGTGGAGTAATATAGATGCATACACACAAACAGAAGTGAGGGAGAACAGGGCAGCCCATTGTGGGTGCCAAGGGGCACAGTGGGGGTTTGGTGCCTTTCTTGGGGGGGGCTCCAGCTTCTACAGGCCTTTAACTGCCACAGGTGAGTATTGAGTCAGCACCACATCAGCAGCCCTCTGGTTCCCAACCATTCACTGTCGCACTCAGCCACTGCTGCCCTCGCCCTGGCTTTAAAACTAAAGTCATATTATAGGTTCAGTAGTCAGAAGTTAACTACACTTTCAAACACACCCCTTTTATTTACTTCAGTACACAGTACGTCAGCCCTTCCTGCAAGCCCACACACTCCATGTTTACAGCTTGAGCTAAAATGACTAAAAGAGAGCCTTCAGTCAATAAGATCCATCTAGCAGGAGAAAGCTATAAAGCCTGGATGTATAGAAGGACTATCAGTTATCTGCAGCTGCTTTTGTCTCCAGATTGCTTAAACTCTCACACCCCAGTCTACTTTTGGTAGCGGGCAACAGTTTGCTGTCTGCTTCTACTCTGTCACTTGTCCGGTGACTACTGTGCAGTTGTCCTGAAGAACACAAGTCCCCTGCTGCCTCGAGATCTGGCATACCACAGTGAAGGCAGACAGCCGGGAAGGGACCACGAGTTGCATTTACAAGATGGGCCTTACAGAATAAACAAAACAAAAAACAACATAACTTAATCACCATCCAAGGCTTCTAAGGTCAAAAACTGCATGATGTTTGTTAAGTACTAAATAATCACGTTAAATAATTGAGATTAAAATTCTGACCAAAATAATAATGTTTATTATTTTTTCCATGATCGCACAGCCTTAACAGAAAAGATTTCTCTATCATGTGGATTTGAATCTAGTACCATTTTGCTGTGAGACTATAGTGATAAAAGCCTCTGAAAAAAGTATTATGTGAAGTCATGAAACCATTGTAGATATATTAAAATCGTTATCAGACATGACATAAAGAAAGTCAATATAGATTTATGCCATGAAATACTAGAGTACTTGCTGACAAATGAAAATGAATATTACACAAAAGAATAACATTTCAATTGCTCAGATACAGTATATGCTTTCCTGTGCCCGAGGGCGATCAATTTGCAACAGAGAGAATTTGCTACTGTACACCACAGCCATAAATGAGTGAGTTTTTCCCCCTCCTTGATCTGTTGTCACACGTCAGCACTCAGCTCCATAGAGAATAAAGACAGATTGAAACAATGACTCTGAGATTACCCAGGGGAATTATCTGGGAAAATTGATACACTTTCAGACTCACATTAGCTAGCGACTCTGTGGCCACAATTCAGGCATAAAAGTTAAAACAAACACGCTGAGTCCACAAACTCAGACTTTATGTAGCTCGAGACAGTTTTGTCTCATTTCTATGGCTCATACAGAGAGCACGAGAGGCTGTAACTTAGCGATCCAAATGACCTAGGGGTATATGCAGAAACGTGTTCTCTACAACCTATGAATCCAATACAATGATGATTAAACTTGGTGCTCATGATAATTTTATGTTACTACTGTCAATAATCAGGACAAGACACACTTAATGAATCAGGCAATGTCAAAAATGAACGTAAGCAGCACATTATGAGCAAAATGTGACTTTTTAAATACAACACAAAATTAATTATCTGATTCAGCTTATTTCCAACTCTGTATCTATAAGTCTTGGATAAAGAGAGCAACTTCACGTGAGTATGATTCAAAGTTCAAAACTATCCTTATTTATTTTTTACCAAGCCTTGGTCCATCCTTTAAATCCTTCCTGAAACAAGGTGTTTTAGTTTTTTGTTTTTTTCCCCCTTAGATTGCTTGCTTACTGATGATTAGCTCACAAGCAGAGGGTTTGAAAAGTAGGCGGGTGGGGATTCTGCTCTCACAGTTCTCTGTGCTTGGGGTGACCACAATAAGGATATTCAATCTCTAGGACATCATATAACACACAGCCAGGAGTAGAAAAACCAATACTGAGCATCTAGGGCAGTCTAAAGGCTGAGTTTTTACCTCACATGGATTATATGCACATACACTGAACTCATAATTTGAATCTTTGGTTATTTTTAAAATGAGCAAAAACCATCAGAGCAGTATGTATACACAGCTCAAGCATAACATTATGACTACCTGTATAATATCATGTTGGTCCGCCTTTTGCTGTTAAAACAACCCTGACTAGTCGAGGTAAAGCCCCACAAGAGCTGCACCTTTTGAGATGCTCTGACCCAGTCATCTAGCCATCACAATTTGGCCATTGTCTAACTTGCTTAAATCCATATGCCCCATTTTTCCTGTTTTAACACATCAGCTTCAAGGACAAACTGTTCACTTGTCGCCTAATATAGCCCATCCACTAGCAGATGTCACAATGAAGAGGTATTCAGTATTATTCACTTCACCTGTCAGTGGTCATAATGTTATGCTTGCTCAGTGTATGTGACAGAAACTAAGTCTACCTGAAAAGCTAAAAGAAGCATCTAATCAACCACCGATTCATCAAAAAAGAAAGGAAAAAAATGATTAGGAGCAGTTTTTCCACATTCAGTGAATATTTTGTCATTACAAAGTAACACTACAGTCATAACTCAAAGAAATGCATTGGCACTACTCCTTGACTTAACTACACTACTTTAGCATGCTATGCCAAGTTGTTGTGAGTAATTTCTCTTGGGAAGAAGGCAGTCAAACTGACGATGATTCATCCGACTCACATAAAATGAACAATATGGACAATGACCTCATCTCAAAATGTGCTAAACCCCCCCCCCATCTTTCTAAATGGTCAAGTGATCTGTGATCACTATAATTCAACAATTTTTCCAACCGTATTTCTTGAAGATGATGGTTCACCATAATCCTTCCAGGTTTTAATAATGTGTTGGACAGTGCCTTACCCAATTTTAGTAGTTTTAGCATCTCTTTAGTTGTTCTCTTTGCCTGATACAGGTCAATAATTTGACCTTTCTTAAATGGAGTAACATTTTTTCCCTGACAACAGGATATACTCCTACATGGTTGCTTAAGAAATGAGAAGTGATTTATTGCAGCAGCTAGGATGAAATAACCTATTGCCAGCCAAAACTTATCAATCACTGTAATAATTATTCAGCGGAAGGCTCTTACCTATTTGCTTAGTTAAATCGAGGTGCTAACTGTTATTGGACAGTGAGTGTCTTTATGAATCAAAGATGAACTCAAAGCATGTAAGAAATCACTGTTAAGGAATACATATTTTCCAACTTGAGATATTTTCATATCTGCTGTGAGTGTCTTTTTCAGGGAAAAAAGGGAAAAACCAAACATAAATTTAATGCTTTTGGCAGAAGATGAAAGAGTCAGTTGTGAGTCTGAAAAAATTATCAAGGCCAAGTAGGCACAGAAACAACCCCCAACAAGAAAGATTCCAAGGACAAAGATGACATAATGTATTCATCTTATTTTGACAGTGTTTCACTGCAAATGATGATAAAAAAAGACAAATTTTATACAGATCTCAAAACAGCAGACATACATGAGTTACACAGACAATACGGTCAAAGTCGTGCATCTATTAATGAAATTGATGGAAAATGATAAGCAAAAACCTATAAGATCTAAAGACTTGATATGAGGAAAGGTATAGTCTGTTAGTGATGAAAACTGTATGCAAACAGTAACAATGAGGGTAGTGCATAGTAATAACAGCTTTATTGCAAGAAAAGCCAATAACCATGAAGGTCACAGCAGTAAAATATGGCATTTACTGTGATATTTGACTGCAGCTGCTTCTCACCGTATCTCTCTCTCTCTTCTTCAGCACTGGGTTACTTTAGTCCTTCTGTCCTTTTACAATAGAACCATTACGTTCATTAGATCTCAGCAGGTGGGTAGAATCTGTGTCTGTGTGTGTGGTGGTAGAGGGAGTAACAGTTAGAGCTAATCAAGTAGGAGGTCACCCATCTTTATCAAACCACTTGACACTAATGTCATTAGGTGAGATGCATAGCTATTTGAGCTCATAAAATTAAGGTTGAGCTAGCGCAGACGCTAAGGCTCCTATGCACAAGCAATGTTATGAGATTAGCTTGATACGCTAAGCACTGACAGGAATCATCAGTTCACATCAAGAGCAGGAGGGCGGACGCCCTGTGAGAAAAACCATACCACTCTTACTGGGCTTACTGGGGGGTGGGGTGGGAACGGGGTAACTGTGTATGCATGTGCGAGGGCTGGATAAAGAGTGAGTGAGAGAGACAGCATGACTGATGGTGGACAGGGCTGGGCAATGTTTGCATTCAAATTGATAAAACCTATCAACAATCAACACGACTCAACCTCTGCTTGGGAAGGCCAGATGTTCCACAGGCCCCTGTGCCAATGCCATTAAGAGTCGAGCCAAATACACTTGCAGATTCATGTTACTGATGGCGAAGCTGATAGGTCAAATTGAGTGTTACAATTTCCAGCAACAAACGGACGACCTGCCTCGAACACTGATTACAGCAGACAGGCATTGGAACGTGTTCTGAGGAGAGCAGACGTTTGGACTGAGTTCTGTGTTCAGGCCAGCTCTGTCATTCCGGGACAGTGTGACCTTGTACCAGCAAAGCACATTAGCAGTTGTCAAAGGGAAGGAAAAGAGCTGCTGCTAGCCAAGGCCAAAGAAAAGCCCTGGTCCCACAGCTGAAGGCCGACTCACAGCAGCAGACTTTTAAACCAACACAGCTCCAGGGATGCTTAATATTACCTCACTGACAATTCAGTTCCTCAACATGATTTTACGAGTTTAAAAATTATAGCAAAACTAAGCACATAAATAAATGGAAAAACATTTTCACCCTGAAGCAAACAATCAAAACTGTGTACAGGTCCAAATACAACTCATAAACCAATATTCTAGTGGACGTAGCATCCATGATTTCCACAAAGAATTTCAAATTTTGATTTATCTGACCCACAGAACAGTTTTTTACATTTCCTCAGTCCATTTTAAATGAGCTTTGGCCCAGAGAAGATGACAGCATTTCATGTTCACAAATGGAGTCTTTTTTTGCATGATAGAGCTTCAACCTACATTCGTGGATGGCATGGTGAACGATGTTCACAGACAGTGATTTCCAGAAGTATTGCTCAGTCCATGCAGTGATTTGCATGGCCAAATCATGCCTGTTTGCACTGCAGTGCCACCTGAGGGACCGAAGGTTGTCTGAATCCAATACTGGTTTTCAGCTATGTCTCTTGTACGCAGAGTGTTCTTTTGATTATATTATGACGTGCAGGTGATAATATTTAGTCGTTGCAATTTTACATTGAGGAACATTCTGAATTTGCTCTACAATTGGTAGACACAATTTCTCAGACTGCTGAAGGTCTGCCCCGCTTAACTTCCGAACGACTTTGCCTCTTGAAGGTGCTCTTTTTATACACTATCACATTACTGGTCTGTTGCCAGTGTACTCAGTTAACTGCAACATGTTCCTCAAGCTGTTTCTTTTTAGTGCCACTTACAGTACTTGTCCAGCCTTTCAAAGCCCTTGTCCCATTTTTCCTTTTGGATGTGTTGCTGCCATCAAATGCAACATGAGCTAGTATTTTCATGAAATAGTAAAATGTCATTTTCAACATTTAAAATCATTTCTATGCTCTTTTGGAAATAAAATATTGGTTTGTGAGATTTGCAAAACATTGCAATGTATTTTTATTTCAATTTTACACTATGGCCCAGCCTTTTTGGAGTTGGGGTTGTACACCTGGTCCACTCTTTCCCTCCAGACTAATGAAGCAGCTACATGGAGTTGTCACGGTTTGCAGAATTTTGGAACAAAATGCAAACTCAGGCCAGACATGCACAAATGAAAGGCACACCTTTATAAATAAAGTCTATGACATAAAGTCCAAAGGAAACTAGACACAATGAGCACAGAAGGCAGAACCATACTGAATCCAAAGACATCAAGACAAACACTGAGGGAAAGAGAGGACTATATATACATACAGACAAATGAGGAACAGGAGGGAGAGGAGCACAGGTGGCAACAATCAGGACAATGGGGCAGGAGAAGAAGTAAAACTGAACACATCACATGAGACAAATGACTACCAAAATAAGACAGGTCGGGTGAGATAGCGCCAACTGAGAACACAGACACAAGACTGAACTTAACAGAGGGATAAGACGACAAGGGGATGACACTATAGAGACACAGAAGGAATTAATAAAAGTCAAAACACAAATAGAGACTGAACTAAAATGAAACAAGAACAGAAGCTCAAAATACTGATAGGTCCCATAAACAATACTAAGGATATAGAAACTCAAAAACCCAAGGATTGTGGCAGGAGTCTTCACCTGCCAGTACTGTGACTATCAATTATCATATTATGATAAAACTAAAAGACAGTATTTGTTGCTTCAGTAACCACTGTATCAAATGTGACTTATATAAATACTGTAAATATTCACACAAGTAGAAAGGTTCAAGTGCAGAAATTTATATCTCCCTAAAGAGATTCTGCCCAAGACTGAAACTTATTAGAATTTTCAGCTTGTAAATCCTTAAAAGATCCACAGGATTGCTGTAAAAGTTGAAAGCAGCAGCAAGAAGATTTGTATTCTTCAATAAGATTTCCCTCAGGTTTCTTTTTATTTGGACCACCTCCAGAACCAAGAGGAATCACTGGCACAGCTCGAAGAATTTTAACCCTGATTGCAAGTGTCACTGCCTGCCTGAGGCAATTTAGACCGATAACTTTTTAATTATGGGTTTATTAATGTTTAATCACTGGACAGGTAAGCTGTAGGGAAGCATCCTTCCTGAGAGGGGGGATGCAAATGAATGTGGAGATGACCACTAATCAAAAGATATCGACTTATAAAGAAGAAATACTTAGGAGACTGCCTGTGGTATGTTTGAGATGTGCAGTATTTCTAGATTAAGTTTAAGAACAAAATAAAGAACCAGTATTATTAGCCTGATTTGAGACTGACTCTTTGCCAGCACTTAATGTCTGTTAACTCAATAGTTTAACAGGGATTGCTTTCAGTTAGAAAATGCGGAGTAAAATGCTTATATTTGTGAAGGCCTCATTAACTCTGTAACCTTTGACACAGATGTTTGTGAAGTACTAGTTCTTCCAGCCATTTTGAAAACTGACAGAACTACCCAAAAACTGTGTGCCACAGTCTCTTTATCTCTGTGTCAGTTGATACGTGGTTGTTCCAGTAAACATGCAAATAAAAGCACCCCGAATCTGCCTCCTCAAAGAACAGCTGCAAACTAATTTATTTTCTGCATTGCTCTGAAGTGATGGATTTAACTGTGGAGCTGGTGCTTCGCTTACAAAATACATGCAGTTTGCCAGTCCTGTCCAGTCCCTCTATCTTAACAGCAAAACAGCAGAACAGAAAGGTGTATTATGTTACACCAAGGAAGAGAAGAAAGCCAATATTAAGCTGACACAGGAAGGAAAAAAGGACACCACATCCATCTTTCTTATTAGTTCATTCCATTGACAAAACATTTCCACACTATATTTACTCATCTCCTCCATATATGCATCCTCACAGAAAAAGACCGGTGAAAAAGAGACTTAAAAATGAAACTCTTCTGCAAAGCCTGAAGCTGCTAATGCCTTTCTGAACAAGAGAGATGTCTCCCACCTCCCTTTCAACACTGAAGGAGCACAGTGAACAAATGAAGACAAAGTGAAGTCCTGCATTAAAATATGGGGTCTTTCTTAGGTTATGAGTGATGTTTCAGTCTACTTAATTTGTTAGGTCAGCAGCTTGTTTGGAGGACAACAGTGCTGAGCAAAATCCTCATGTTTAACTGGGTTTAGACCTGTGAGACAGGTGTGGAGCTGGTCGATAAGCCTGTAACGGGTTGACTTCTTCTTGCTAGTGGAAAGGCAGAAAGTAGAACTGAATTACCGGGATATAAATGAGGCTTATCAAATGCCAGCCACATTTTTCCGTCATCTCTTCAGTCTATCGGCATCAGAGACAATCTCTTTTATCTGTATTTCTCTTCTGCTTCCCATCTGGTCTACGTGGTCCTCTGAAGCCAGCTCAGGCCTGTCATATCTCTTTCCTCGACTACTCCCCACTCTCTCCCTAATCCTTCTTCCAGACTTATCTCACTCAGTCTTTGACAGTGTCTCTCTTAGTTTAATATTATTTTATTATCTTTTTAGCATTCTTGCTCCTCCGCCTCTTTCTTGGTGCCCTTTACTGATCCATCATTTTCCATCACTATGCTGCCAGTGCTATCATGAATAATGGAAAAAAAAAAAATCTGAACATTGAAAATGACCCTGTTTTTGAGCTGAGTCAGCTCCCACAGCAGGGATGGCATTTCCTCTCAGCGACTTCTCTTGTAGGGATGTGGATGTACATGTACTATAACACTTTAAGGATGTTAATGCTTGGTTACAGCAATGAAGATACAGAGAAATCAATATGACTTGACTTCTGGATATTTTGGAAGTTTATATCTGTGATTATATTTGTGTTGATGCACATACAGCATTTCTCAGTTATCACTGCCTATTTGTGGGAATGTATATGGTTTGTCTGCATAAGTAGTGTATATTTAGAATGAATGCAGCACAGTGTGACTTATAATGATATACAGGATTTTTGGCTGTATTGTGACATTTTTGGTTGGCCCTGAAGCCAAAGGAAAATTTTAAGGATCGCGCAGAAATAATTTCTGTTTACAGGAGTTTAATTTACTGCAGCATTATACTGTAAGACGTAATGCTTATGAAAGAAACAGAAATAAGATGAAAATCCACAGACATTTGTGAAATAATATAACAGACCCAATGTCTTTATTATACACTGATCAAACATAGATGCAGTCACATCCCAAAGGTCACATTCAGAGGGAGAAAAAGAACCTTTTTTAAATATCATGTTTTCTTCACATTTTATCCTAAACAGATTTTGAACCTAGATCAAAAATGAGCAGATGAATACCAAAAATTTTGTTTATTGGTTTCATGTATTAACTTTCAAATCCCAATTGCAAACATGCATTCGTGTTTTTCCATGTGTGAGCCAGGACGTGAATACTCCTGCTATCAGAGCTCCCTGTCACTGTGGACTGTGGGTAAGCATGCTTTTCTGTTCCACCCAGATTAGCTGTGATCTTAACAGATCCTGTCTGATCCATGCTGCAATGGTCTCTAAACACGCTCCCATCAACTTTTTAGCACCAATTCAAAGTGTAGCATTGACTGCAGCTGACACACTCCTGATGAATAATGCAGCACGCAATTCACTAAGGAATTTTAAAAGAGCATAATCTCTAGGAAGCAACATGTATGAGATTTTTGGCAATAAAAGTTTTTTGATCCTGGGAGTACCAACACAAGTGATTTAAATTTCAGGTTATTTTATGAGAATTAGAAATCTTTATTGTTTTTGTACAAGTACGACAAAATTGCAGAGCAGCCACACCTTCATATTCAATAAATAATAGAGTAAAAAATAGAATAAATAAAAATATTAAAAAACAAATATCTATATACAGTACATATGCTCATCCATATATATTACACAATGTACATGTATGTACACACACACATACCCATACGTACTTGAGTATACATACACACAAGCACACACAAGAGAGAGACAGGAGTGCATTATGAGCTACAGTACTGACTTATGTCACTACATTGATCTTACATTATCATAAAAAAGCACATGAAAATAAAAAGGTGAACACTTAGTATGAAAGGGTTTGCAAACAATACTGAGAGCTGGTCAGTCTTTTTCAGAAAATAATGGACTGTAATGAAAAAGACACAAACATGTATGTTGTACACATACAGCTGAATGACTGAGGTGACTTGTTACAATTTCAGAGGAATGTACACCAATTACAGTTAGATCAGTTTGCATTTAGCTTAAATTTCCAATAACTCATGAGACAAAAATCTAGGGACAAAGTCATGATGGGCTTATGACATATGTGGTTTATCTTGCACCCTTCATGCTTTCACAAACCATAGCATGCCTGTCATTGTTACTGAGGATTTTAGGAGATGCAAATCAAAATATATTACATTCACTATGTTGTCTGCACTAGGTATTTGTTTGAGGGGTTTCTAGTGTATCAGTTTGGTCTTGCTATCAATGAGGACTTGGATTAATCACAAGATTAATAAGATAGGATAAGAAAGACTTTATTTATCCCAGAAGTTTAAAAATACTGCGTTACAGAAGTGATGCAAAGTATTAAAAGTAAAGAAATTAACAAGCCAAAATTTAACATGATTCAACAAGGATGTCAAATTGATTCGTGTGGCAAGAAATATGGGTGCATTCTACAGTTAGCAGTTCAGTAATCATAATTCAAGCCACAGGAACATTCCCTTGTAGCAACATGTCTAAGATTATACCAATTTTCAATCACAACTGCTACCTTCACATTTCTGTTCATTGCTCATATTACAATCTGTGTCCACCCAAAAACTCCAAAAGCCAGGTACAGTAACACTGTAATGGAGTAGTACTTATATAGCGCTTTTCTACTCTAGCTGAACCCTCAAAGTGATTTTTACTGCAAGCCTCATTCACCCATTAAAATACACACATTAAAACGATGCTATTTAAGCATTACACACTCTTCAAGATGCACTGGGAGCAATTTGGGGTTCAGTATCTTGTCGAAGGATGCTTCAACACGTGGACTGGAAGAGCCAGGGCTCAAACCCACTTTTTCTCCTGAGCCACAGCCACCCTGCTGTGGAGTGGGAGTGTGTCAATGTCTTGAAACAACATCTCAATAAAGCATGCCTGCCATGGTGATGGCTGTAGCAGCTCCAGCTCTGAAACCTTGTCATCTCTCCCATAGTTTCTCAGGGATCACACGCCTCACTCTGGGCAGTAGAACTGTCAGTGCGATCGGCTGGCAAGAGTGCAATGCGAAGAAAAACCACATGTAAGCTTGTAAAACTTGACTTTACAAGATTTTCAAAACAAAAAGTAGTCATTTACTGTTGCACAAATTAAAACGGGGAAGATAACTCACCTTTATTAGGTAATAAAGTTATTACAATATAGAAAATGACCTAAAAATGTGAGCTACTGCTACTGGGGGCCACTCAACACAGCACACAAACACCAATTTGAATAAATATTGATTTCAATCAAAACTTGATTTTTAAGCCACCCCATTTTTAAGCATGGCAGTGCTTCAATCATAGGTGCCAACAGGCTATTAGAATGAACAGTTATGAGGATTTGGTTTAGTATTTTCTGTTAAATGCACAGTCTATGAAGGTAATTAATATATAAAAAACTGTATACGGAAAGACGGAAAAATACTGTATCATTTTTTAAAATATCTACATTTAGAGCATTAAAAACACTACTATATAAAGCAGCTACGTGGATGTGAGTAAAGTATTTTCAGCCTGGCCTTCAGAGCCTTTCACAGACCCACCTTTCATTTTTGTGTCCTTCAGTAGATTTTTTTCATCTCTGAATGTCTCTGACTCAACTTATTGGTCTGTCTCTCTTTTCAGTATCTTCTTCTTTATTTTCCTTTTTTTACTTATAGTGGGTACCTCCATCTTTGGGTGCGTTGGCTTTGCTCTCTCACACACACAAGGTGAAAGATGCAAAATACAATATAGATGGATAACAAGGTCTATTGGTAATGTGATCATTATATCAGAGAAACATGATGTTTAAGCATGTTCATACTGAGACACATTTCCCTTTTTTGTACCAGCACAGTGATTACCAAGCCTGTGGCATTTACAACCGTGCTTAAGGAAGAACACTATGTCTCCAGCAGCCAAGCCACAAATGGAGTGTTAGAATCACAAGAGTGTGTGCACATTTTAATGCAATTTGTGCTTTACAATATCTAAATCGAGCAACACTGTTGTCATCTTAAAATATCCCTCACTGGCCTTTATGCCCTGTTGCATTAGGTCATAAATAATTTGTTTACTGTCTTTATCTAAATGGTTAATTAAACTCTACCATTAAAGGACATGTTTAAATAAATCAATTAAATGTGTGTACTTTAAGTCTCCCTATTGTACTGACAGAAAACAACAATAGTAACAAAAATACAGTGACTACAGTGACTACTATAAGGTTCTTTGAAGTGTGGATTAGGGTCAGTTGGCATTTCCAGTGTTATTAATCACTTATCCCACAATCATCAAAACTTCATAATAAAACCATTTGTATCACTTGCATCTCTCTCTGTGATGAAATGATTATTTAAATAAAATCTGTTAAGACTGCAATTAAATGCTGACCTGATACCATGGAAAATTGATAATATTCCTACTACATTGTTAGGGAGCATTATCTTAGTAATAGTACAGGAAATTAGGAAATATGAATCGTGATTTACATCTTGCACTATTCTGAATCAATTTACCAATAACAAAAATCAATTTTTGTATTAATATTGGTGAATGGAAAAACCCAAAGGTACCACGTAACTAGAGCAGCCCAGTGCAGCAACAGGACAGTGTACAGTGCGTGCATGCCAGTTATTGTGCAGTCCATCTTCAAAAACCAGCAGGGATTTGGGCACATTACCAGTGAAAAATAAGTAAATTTTTTTCCTGAATCATTTCCTGTACCATCATTACAGCAGAAAGGCAGGAACCATTAACAACAACACAATGGCTCACATTTCCAGTAAATTGAAGTTATTTTATAATTACACATACTGGAAGAAGGTCAGAATGCTTCCAAGTAATGCAGTTAAGCTTCCACAGAATTTTCTCTGCTTTTTTTCTGTCAGGCAGACAATGACCGACATCAAACCCAGTTAGCTTGACAGCAAATTATGTTTCATTTGCAGCTCAGTAGGGAAAGGACAGGACTTAGTGCTTTGGGACAAAATTAAATGGAAAAAAAAAAACCAAATATACACAAATGCAACATACATAATACATACATAATACTAACTTCTTAAATTATTGATAATGAACGACTGAGAACTGATTCTGACTGAATCATGACATACAGTAGCAAAATATTCGATTCCTGGCAACTAAGGAAAATAATGCTGATTCTTAAGATCAAGTGTTAACAGTTTTACACAACCAGGGACTAATGTAATGTGTATGTATGGCAACAACTAGACATGGTCAAGACAACCTGCTGAGCATCAGTATTTCACCAGCTGCTGATCTATTGGGATTTTCCTGCACAACTATCTCTAAGGTTTATAGAGACTGATCCTAAAAAGGGAAAATATCCAATGATCCAATGCCTTGTTGATGCCAGAGGTTTGATGCTGAATGTTCTTAGTGCATATGTGCCACAAGTTAGATGTAATTTAGAAGAGAAAGAGGAATTTTGGAATAAGTTGAGGTAGAGCGTATTCTCAGGGGAGAGAGAGTGGTGATTGGAGCAGACTTTAGTGGGCATGTAGGTGAAGGGAACAGAGGGGGTGAAGAAGTGTTGAGTAGGTATGGTGTTAAGAAGAGGATTGTGGAAGAACAGATGGTAGTGTATATTGCAAAAAGGGTGGAAATGGCTGTGGTGAATATATATTTCAAGAAGAGGGAGGAATGTAGATATAATAGGCAAAGTATGTTGAAAATGGAGCAGCCAGGCAGGAGGAAAAAAGGAAGACCATAGAGGAGGTTCATGGGTGTAGTGAAGGAGAACATGCAGAAGGTTGGAGTAACAGAATAAGATGCAAGGGATAGGATGACATTGGATGAGATGGAGGCAGATGATCCACTGTGGTGATCCTTCATGGGGAAAGCTGGAAGGAGAAGAAGAAGAACAGTAGACACAGGGTGCCACTGCTGTCAGCTAAGAACAAAAAAAACAAAACTGAGGCTACAATTCACATAGGCTCACCAAAACTGGACAACAGAAGACTGAAAAAAACATTGGTCTGAGTCAATTTCTGCAGGGGCATTCAGATGGCAGGGTCAGAAACATCATGTAAACATGGATCCATCTAGACTTGTACAGTATCAACAGTTCAGACTGGTGGTGTATAATAGTGTGTATATGAGTGGGGATATTTTCTTGGCCAATTCAGCATCCTTTGGATGTCACAGTCTACCTGAGTATTGATGCTGACCATCCCTTTACGACTACAGTGCACCCACCTTCTGATAGTTGCTTCCAGTTAAGATAATGCACCATGCCACAAAGCAATAAATCATCTCAAACTGGTTTCTTGAAAATGATCATGAGTTCACTGTACTCAAATGGCCTCCACAGTCACCAGATCTCCATCCAAGAGAGTACCTTTGAGATGTGGTGGAATGCATCATGGATTTATGGATTTATAGAATACAGTATAAAGAATAAAGACCAAATGTAGACAGTCACCTCTGCTTTCTCACAGAGGGGGATCCAACAATCTGTTGTAGTCCACAGATTTTTCAGTGCCTTGTTAATGAGTTAAGTATAAACTGCTTAAAACTCAGTATCCAATTAACAACAACTCTATTAAACTGCAGTGCATGTCCTCACCCCCACTGCTACATGTCCAAAATGGTTTATCCAGCACTGACAGACTGTTTTTTTAATTATATGGCTGGAAAGATTTGAGTCACTGAATGACTGGCATTATCTCCATATCAGATCCTTGTGAGTACTTTGTGTCAGCCTTGTTTGAATTAAGTGGTTATTTGTTTAAGATTGTAATTTAGTAGAAACATTGCACAAGTTAAGCTTCAAAGTACCTCTTAAAGCTTAAGAGGAAGGAAATGGATTATATATCCACAGATGAATGCTTTAACCCTGAAGTGCGATGGTGAAGTGCAGCAAAAGACAGAACTGCAGCCAGAGGCAAAGGACTCACGCTGTCTTCCATTCAGTAGAATAGGCAGTAAAAGTACACAGAATCATAACAGAATAGGAGCTGTGAGGGAGACCATCCCGAGACTGGACAAGTGTTACAACTGCAGTTCTCTTCCAAATGTACCATTCAGCTGGCACTGTCATCCCTATGACTCTTTTTTTACAGGGGTGTCTGAATTCAGTGTACAAAGGGGTACAACCCAGAGTGATTAGCAGCACACATTTAGATTTAGAATCAGAATACTTTATTAATCCCAGAAGGGATATATGTGTGTGTGTGTGTATATATATATATATATATATATATATATATATATATATATATATATATATATATCTATATGTGAATGAAAGATAGAAATATAGATAAGATAAACATAAAAAATGTATGGTAAGTACAGTGCACAGAGTACATTGTGCTCCAGTTGGTAACCCTCGTTTGAGGTTCAGATCATTAGAGCAATAAAAAAAAAAATGTCTGTCTGTTTACACTGTAGTGCTGCGCCCTAATAATTGACCCATTTGGATATTCATCTGTTTGAAGCCTTAAATATTCGCTGCTGATTACTGCCAAATTCCAAAAGCCTAAAAAATTGTATTTGGGACAGGACTAGTGCTTATACCCTCAAGTGTACATCCTTCATCTAAATGTTTAACTACTTCATTATTTTATTACTCAAATTTCAAGTGGTGAACTCATTTAACATTCAGTAGTATAATTTTGAAGTCCTTTATTTTAGTCAGTTCATCTTGTGCTACTTTTCCTTGGTGGAGTACAGGCTTGTGTTTTACTGTTATTATGCTGCAATAAACGTGACCTAAAGCATTTTTTTCACAGTTTAGTACATTCTATTTTTTCTTGTATTTTAAGCACTGAACTACAGTGATTGTGTGGTTTGTTCTAAACCTCAATAATTTCTGAATGCCTCCTGTGCAGAGACAGAGGGAGCACAACAGTTTGAGCTGCTCCTGCTGCTCTGTTAACACTACTGTAAGCCTTTTGTGTAGATGTGGGCTATGATTAAATTAGGATGTTCTTTCTCTTCCTCTCTAATGTATTTGTAAAGCTCATGAAGCATCAAAAACATGGCCTTGTTGCTAAATCTCAAAAGAACCAGTCAGTTACGCAGTAGTATGCCAGTCTGTGATGTATATAACAAAGGCCCTCCTAGACCATTTTACTATGATCATGAGCAAGGCCAATCTTCAAGTTTGTCCTATGACCAGCACAGAATAGAGTCTTCTCTTTAGTATTTTAATCACCAATGGGCCGATAAATACTTAACACCAAAGGAAAGTTCAAGTTTATTTCAGCCTTTTGTATTTCCAAACAATGTGACTATTGTAGCTCTTAACATAATACACCAAATTTAAGTTCACCCTTTGAACTTCTGGGTCCCTTGCAGTGTTGCTGATATTTTAGATACCTGGAAATCCTATTCTGTGTCCATTTTTAATTTCACTATTGACCTCAAACTTAAGCAAAGAGCAAACAACTTCTCTGTAAAATGTCAAGACATTTACATCAAAGACCATCAGTGTGATGAGAGCTGGGTATCCTAATTCTAACATCCATATACTTACATATAGTAATTTCTATCAACTCTGAGGTCTACTGTAATGTCTTGAGGTATCAAAAGAAGAAGAACATTTGATGCAAATGACCTTAAGCATGCGTTTGCCAGTGTGCCATAGCACATGTTTTCCATAGTGCATTGAAAAGACAGGAGACACCAGTATAATTACTTTTCACCACTACATGCCCCAGTTTCCAGATTTGGCTCCCTGCACCTTTGTGCTCTTTAAGTGCAGAATAGGACTTCAAGATCAAAGCAAGAGGAATGGGAGCGCATGTGGCTGTTCACAACAACCTAGAAGAAAAAGAACTGTGAATACCTACTACTCATTACTTTATTAGGTATATGGGCAGCATCCCTGCATTTACACACACACACACACACACACACACACACACACACACACACACACACAAACAAGAAAGGCTTTAATCATGTTAACATCCAGTCAGATGACTCCTAAATTTGTTCTGACTAATGAACACCTTGCATGTGTACCAGCAGTCAGGTAATATTAAGTGAATCATCAATATAATGACTATAACCTCAAATGATATCCATATAAATTTAAAACTATTATAAATTCAAAGCAAAAATATGTTTATTGAAACCATACACAAATCAGAAACAAGAGTGCTAGGTCTTAAAATAAAATATCCAATAGCCTATATGAGTACAATGTGCACGTACCAAATTACCCAGCTTGACTTCAGTATACTTTACAAATAACATTCTTTGCTGATGCTGGACCTTGTGAGTAGAGAGTATGTCCCTTCAACGCATACAGTGCATCATCATTTGTGTTGATTCAGCTGATTAATATATAATCTACAGAGGAGCAAAGAAGCAGGAAAAGCTGTCTCTAAGCAGCATTTGACTTTTTCTAGAGAAGGTGATGACAGTAAGTAACAAACCAGTGAAGAATGACAAATGAGATGCATTTCTATAAGCATACACAAACAAAAGCACATACACACAAACTTATGATTTTAATTAATTCAACCATGACAATGTAATTCAACAGTGGAGCGAAGAGCAGTTCTAATGCATTTTTAAAGTCAAGAGTTGTTCTTTTTCCTACTAACTAATTTTAATCTTCTCTTTGCGGAGGCTAACACAAACAGCTATAAAAAAAATCAATTACAACAGTAACTCTGATTTACACATGCATATAAACTTTTAGAGTTAATCAAGAAACATTCGCTCTTTTCTATCCAATACATTAATGATCATCACTAATGCTGTCACCAATCCTGTTCACAATCTTCACGGACAGGATTTCCAGGTGCAGCCAAGGAACATTGTCCCGATGGCTTCATCAAGCAATGTCCTACAGGTCTTGCTGGGACAGTTTGCTACTGAGTGTGTAGCAGCCAGGATGAGAATCAGTACCTCAAAGTCCAAGTCCATTGTTCTCAGCCAGAAAAGGGTGGAATTTCCCCTCTGGGTTGGCAAGGGGGGTCCTGTTGCAAGTGGAGGAGTTCAAGTATCCTGGGGTCTTATTGACGAGTGTGGGGAGGATGGAGCAGGAGATCGACAGACTGATTGGAGCAGCAACAGCAGTGATGCCGACATTGTACTGATCTGCTGTGGTGAAGAGAGAGCTGAGCTCTAAGGCGAAGCTGTAGATTTACTGGTCAGTCAACTTTCCTACCCTCACCTATGGTCATAAACTTTGAGTAATGACCGAAAGAATGAGATCGCGAATTCAAGTGGCTGAAATAAGTTTTCTCCGTAGGGTTGCTGGACTCACCCTTGGGGACAGGGTGAGAAACTCAGTAATCTGGGAGATGCTCAGAGTAGAGCCACTGCTCCTCAAAATCGAGTAAGCTGAGGTGGTTTGGGCATCTGATCATCACACCTCTCACTTGAGGTGATTTAGGCACATCCCTCTGGGAGGAGACCCCGGGGAAGACCCAGGACAGGCTGGAGATATTATGTCTCCCAGCCGGCCTGGGAAATCCTTGGTGTCCTCCCTGAAGAGCTAGAGGAGGTGGCTGGGGACAGGAAAGTTTAGGTTTCTCTGCTTTAACTGCTGCCCCCGCAAACTGAACCTCTGGAAAAATGGTAGATGATGGATGGATGGATGGCACTAATGATGAACAGTCAACTAAAATAAAGAGTGTATCTAATTATTGTGCACTTTTAAAGAAATTTTTAATTTCCTTAAAATGTGTATTGTTCTATGTTTACTGTATACAGAGTTATATACAATCTATGCAAGTTAAAGTCACAAAGTGTATATAAAAGGACCTACCCACTGTGGTGTCACCCACTGGTTTGTGAAGTCCTCTTTTGAATCTCTAATTTCAACATTTTGGCTGTCACCATTTTGTTTGTTAAAGCCAGAAGGGACCATATTTAGCTTTGAGCGGAGACTGCCAAGTATAACTAGAGCTAGCAAGCTCCGCTATCAGGGTGCATCTATAGACTGTATGTGTGAAGTGCAGTGATACCTGCTAATCGTCCAAAAGGCACAAACACCAAACAAGGAAGAGAAGTCCAGCTCTGTGGCTCTAATTAGCTGAGATGATAAATATCAGAAAGCTAGCTGCTACAACTGCCTGTTTTTCTATCCGCCAGTTAGTCACTGCAGCCACAATAATACAAACGTTAAGCTGTCATACAATTTAAACTATGTTAGAAAAAATGTATGAAGGTGAGTATTAGGTAAAGAGACCAAAACCAGGGTGTAACCGTGTGCATTTGTGATGTAAAGTTTAACATGTTAACATAAGCATATACAGTAGTCCTATAAAAAAGGTTTCACAGGACTCTGCAGTCTAACACTAAGTAGGAATTAAGAGGATTAAGTAGCAGCCAGGTGCTGCTAATCGAATGTACTGATGGTCAAGTTTGATCATCAGCAAGTGTGACCACCTTAATAAAAGCAGAGGTTTTTGGCGGTTTGCCAATCTGGAGCATTCAGGTGTGTGTTAATGCAATGCCAAGGAGGAAAAACATCAGCATTGATCTTAGATAAGCAATTGGTGCTGCCCATTAATCTGGGACGGGTTATAAGGTCAGTTTCAAACAATCCAAAGTCCATCATTCTACAGTGAGAAAGATTATACACAAGTGAAAAGCAATCAAGACAGCTGCCAGTCTTTCTAGGAGTGGCCGTCCCAGCAAATTAACCCTGAGGTCAGACTGTGCAATGCCCAGAGAAACTGCAAAAAACCCAAGAGCAAGTCTGAGACCCTACAGGCCTCAGTTAGCATGTAAAATGTTAAAGTTTATGACCGTACAATCAGAAAAGACACTGAACAAGTATGGCTTTTTTTGGAATGGTTGGCATCAGAAAGCCTCTTTTCTCTAAAAAGAATATGACAGCATGGCTGAAGTTTGGAAAATTACATCTGAACAAACCACAAGACTTCTGGAACAAAGCCCTTTTTACAGATGAGGGTAAAATGGCGATATGTGGCCAAAATGCACAGTACCATGTTTAGTGAAAACCAAACACAGCATATGAGCAGAAACATGTCCCACCAACTGTCAAGCATGGTGGTACAGGGGTGATCATTTGGGCATGTTTTGCAGCTACAGGACCGAAGTATTATAGAGTCTGACAGCTAAAGCTTGGGTGCAACCAAGTCATGCAATGGGACAATGGTCAACAAGACACCAGCAAATCTATAACAGAATAGCTGAAAAGAAAAGAATCAATGTGTTGCAATGCCCTAAGATCCAGACCTGAACCTAACTGAAGTGCTGTGGCAAAACCTAAAGAGAGCTATGTACACATGAATGCCTGTAAATCTCAACAAACTGAAGCAACATTGCCAAGATGAGTGAGCAAAAATTCCTCTGCGACAATGGGAGAGACTGATAAATGCTCTTTACATGATTGCAGTGTCCTGTAAAAACTCTTTTTCATGTGACTGTATACAGGGTTTTCCTTTCCCTTTGGGGCCTCAAGTGGCCATTTGATGAACTGCAGTATTTTGGCTTCATTTTTCAGCTCTTGACGTTACCGCTTGTTTACAGCTTGTTTACATGACTTCATGAGATTTTTAGATTGACATAAAAAGTGTTGCATGAAAGGTCACTGATGTTTTTTTAAAATTTAGTTTTAAGTTCTGGATGTGCTTTTAAATAAGTAGTGTGATTCATTAATGGAACAAAAACAAATCACTTATCATTACTGGCCTTAGGCACACCTTCATTTGCACAGCTGCTGTCATCAAAATTCTCCAGTATTAGACAGAATCCTACGAGCTAAACATGTTACTGTGCATTACAGTGAAAATAAATCAGTTATATGTCTCTATCATTATGGCTGCTTAAGATTTAACAGTGGAATAACACTACTAGCATTGGGTTAAACTGATAAAGACACACTGCTGGCCCAAAATACACTGCTCAAAAAAATGAAAGGAAGAGTCTCAAAGGGAAAAAAATCATGCTAGATATCTGTACTGATATAGACTGGGTAATGTGTTAGGAATGAAAGGATGCTGCATCGTTTGATAGAACCAGGGCATCACTGAGCTCCTGGACAGTCTGAGGCGCAACCTGGTGGCACTGGATGAACTGAAATATAATGTTACTGAGGTATTATATTTGATTTAAGTCAGGTGAGCATGGGGACCAGTCAATGGTATCAATTCTTTCATCTTCTAGGAACTGCCTGCTGCCACATGAGGCCAGACATTGTCGTGCACCAGTAGGAACCCAGGGCCCACTAAATCAGTGTAGGGTCTGACAATGGGTCCAAAGATTTTATCCTAATACCTAATGGCAGTCAGTGTCCCATTGCCTAGCCTATAGAGGTCTGTGTGTCCCTCCATGGATATGCCTCCCCACCAAACTGGTCATGCTGTATGATGTTACAGGCAGCACAACGTTCTCCATGGCTTCTCCAGACCCTTTTACATCTGTCATGTGTGCTCAGGGTATAGCTGCTCTCATTTGTGAAAAGCACAGGGAGTGGTGGACCTGCTAATACTGGTATTCTATGGCAAATGCCAGTTGAACTCCATGGTGCCGGGCAGTGAGCACAGGGCCCACTAGAGGATGTTGGGTCCTCAGGTCACCCACATGGAGTCTGTTTCTGATTGTTTGGTCAGAGACATTCACAGCAGAAGCCTGCTGGAGGTCATTTTGTAGGGCTCTGGCAGCGCTCATCCTCCATGCTCTTGAGACTGTGCTGGGAGACACAGCAAACCTTCTGGCAATGGCACTTATTGATTTGCCATCCTGGAGGAGTTGGACTACCTATGCAACCTCTGAAGGGTCCAGGTATGACCTCATGCTACCAGTAGTGACACTGACCCTAGTCAAACACAAAACTAGTGAAAAAACAGTCAGAAAAGATAAGTAGGGAAAAAAATGTTAGTGGCCTCCACGTGTAAAACCATTCCTGTTTTTGACATCGTCTCATTGTTGCCCCTCTATTGCACCCGTTGTTGATTTCATTAACACCAAAGCAGCTGAAACTGATTAACAACCCCCTTTTGCTACTTAACTGACCAGATCAAAAATTTGACATGCTTGCTATACTTTGATTAAAAATTGTTTCTTTACTCTCATTTAAGCAGTGTATATCACCCATCCCAAAGCATGTGCCTAACCACAGCCTCACAGGGCTGTGGCTGAAGATGTTATTAGTAACAAAAGGTTTTACATTTTAAAACTGTAGCACTTAAAAAAGCATAAGCAGAAGTAATTTAGAATTTTAGGAAAATAATTTCTTTCTGCCTGAATGGTTTCACAAACACACTGGTTACGCTGATATTGCTAATATAATGGTTAATTATTCCATCTGTGGGTCACTTCACCAGCACATTTTTTTCTCCTATTGTGGAATGATTAATATACATGATAAACTCTCAAGAGTAGTCAAAATAATTTTCTTCCATTTTTCCAGTCTTTGCATTTAATCTTACCTTCTTTACAAGCTTGATCACTTATGAAATCTGGTCTTATTTTTGGTACACTTGGCGGTGGGGCTGTTATCTCCCTTTCCCTGCGTTTCTTATCAGTGGTGTTATTACACTGCCTTTTGCAATGAGGAGGGAAGGAGGAAAGTAAGTGATTTCAAACAGTTTCAAACCACACAACCATGCAGCCCAAACACACACTGTAATTTTTATCTTCAAATTCTCAGTATCAAAAAATACCTTTTCATTGGTTCCTGATATCACGAAACAATGATGTCTGAACAAGGAAGCATGTCTTCTTCCTCTCCTGTTTCTCTTTATACATTTAGCAACATCCACTGGCACATTTTGAATTACATTGGAAGAGATCTCACAAAAAAATTTAAGATAGTTTAAAAATGTTGATTTTTTTTAAAAGCTTCATTTTGATTTAAACTACTTAAGAGTTAGAGGATTGCAACAGTTTTGTTGTTGCTGATCGTAAATCAAGAAGAATAAGCTAGGCCAAGGGGTAACATTTGTCACTGAGCTTATATGTCTTAATCATCGCCTTGAATGACGAATATTAAAAATTGAAAAGTGTGAAAAAATTTCAGACCTGCAAGCAAGCTTGGAACTGCACAAAGGTCTCTGATGTGAGACGCTTCAAAGGAGCAGCAGGAGAACTAGAGCAAAGCAAGAACCCTGTTCAGCGAGACACCTGTGAAGCCTTCAGGGACTCACCGTCAAGAAAGCTCAATTAATCAAAGGTAATACAGCTACGGAGCAGGTGGAAGACTAAATTAATTCTGGAGATAGCAATAACCCTGCAGCCATCTAACACCCCAATATCATTTCATCACAGACCTCCAGGAAGTCTTCATAACTGCTGTGAGCATAGTTTACTTCAAATGTATAAACTGGCAAAGCTCTAGTGCACATTTAATGTAAGGCTAGGTAATTCCATGGATGAATGGAGATTTGGAGCCAAGTTACCAGATTATGTTCAGGTCAGGATCAATAGGCTGATTGACTGAATATGGGCAGATATCTTGGCAGCAGGGAGAACGTAGATATGGGACTGAATATGGAAGACCGTGGAGCTCAAGAAACCAATCAATCTAACCTTTAAGAATCAATGATCCACTCACTACTAAACGAGGAGCATCTGGCAGTTAAAACAGGTCCACCTTATATCATGGAAAATATCCACTTCTCTGATCTCATGTCAAAAAAATAAAGAAGTTACTGATTTAACAGGACTGATTTTTACTTCTACTTTAAGGTGCTTGGTACAAAAATGAACCACTCTCTGTAGTGCTCATTAAACATACTACCATCAATACAATTGTTGAGTGTTTTGGCATTAAAATAACTGTTGCCATGTACTGACTTAACAGGCAAAGCAGTCATATAATCGTGAGTTTATAATGCATATCACAAGGGGCAGTAAAGATAGATTGGCTAGATAATTTTAGGCTTCTGGTCCCTAAAGGCATTTATGAGAATAGGAACCACAGGGGATAGGCTCAGTTACTAAACAATACACCCATAAATACATACACAACACAGCAGACGTCAAGATGTCAACCACACAGCAGAAGAATGCTAATTGGATAGTCCGCGGACTGTATCCTAATTACATAAGAATGAACACTAAGATAATGAGATTTTTTTTTTGCCTTTGAAAGGTATGCTGTACTTGTAATTGCTTTCCTATGTTTTATTTGTCTTTTAACTGTAGTTCATTAAATGCGTGAGAGAGTGAGAGAATAGAGAATGACAGCATGGCTCAAGCTTACACAGGTAATTATTATCCAGGGAGATAGTTTGCCAGGAGTGCCAGCCTATGATTA
The DNA here is from genome assembly GCA_015106775.1 of Etroplus canarensis. Taxonomy (NCBI): domain Eukaryota; kingdom Metazoa; phylum Chordata; class Actinopteri; order Cichliformes; family Cichlidae; genus Etroplus; species Etroplus canarensis. The sequence goes on along the minus strand of VUQH01070516.1, from coordinate 4,176 downwards.
AGTGAGGAGCTGATGAATCTACAGAAGCCAACAAAGGATGAAGGTTTCAACATTAAACATTTTTACTTTAGTTTCAAGCGCTTCATAGTTACACATTATTTAGCCTTTTACTCTGTGAATGTTCTTTTAGAAAATATCAGCTTCCTACATACAGCCAAGCAATTTCAATGCCACAAAGAGGTGATGAGGTAATTTGATGTTATAGTGGGGTAGGGTAATTAAGTTGGCAAGAGCACGAATGTTCTATTGAAAAAACATGTCAAATAAAAAACGGTGAGCTTAATCAAGCAGCGATATACTCAGTTGACCTTGCTTTTAAAGAGCAGGGGAGTTCATTAAGGAAGAAGGGTCGAAGTTGAGTCATTTGCTAGAATATTGACAATGGATGGATTGTTGGATTGGAAATATGAGTCAACAAAGACAGAAAGGAAACAACACACTCAGTGGACCAGGATTTCAAGGTTAGTATTTAAAAAGTGGTCTTTCAATGTCTCTTTAGGACATGATGATGCAGTAAACTCTAGGCCCAGAAAAGCCCTCAAGGTTTGTGAATTGATGAAAACAGCAACACAACCCTGGCTAATCTTTAGCAGCTCATTAGCAGTGAGTTATCAAGAGGGATAGTGATTCAAAATCATGCAAGTTGAAAGGACTGGAGGGGCTGGAGGAAACTTTGTTTCAACTTTAGATTGTTCTCATGTCATTCCTTTTATTGATTTTATGTAACTCAGGACCATGACAACATAATATGGAGCAAAAACAGCACATAATACTCCTCATACCACTTTTGCTACTGCAAATACTACTACTACTACTACTACTACTACTACTACTACTACTACTACTAATAATAATAATAATCGTACAAAACAAAAAACAATGGAACCCAACATAGGTACAACAAATGTTGCTTAAACAAAGGAAATACACTCAAGGCGACAACAATTAACCTTTGTTTTATCACGCAGAGGTGCAATTTAGATTTTACTAAATATATAATTCTTTTCATTATGTTTACTGTATTACATTCAGACTTTATATGACACTTTTCACATGTCATTTTTCAGCTACTGCTGAATCATCTGAAGTAAGACAAAGTAAGAGGGCTTTTCTTTATAGAAAAGCCATACAGTATATGAATATACACAGTATATACTATATAAATATATATGTATAGTGCATTCGCTTTACAAGCGAAAGATCCCTGGTTCTCACCATGGAGGGTTGTGTTGGGAAGGGCGTCCAGTGTAAGACCTCTGCCAAATTACCATTGTGGATTAATCCGCTGTGGCGACCCCTTGGGAAGAATATAAGGGAGCAGCCAGAGGTACATTACATCAGATTTGATATTAAGAATTGAGTCATTTTAATGGTACTGGTACCAACTATTGAATTTCTGGCATTGGGGCATCCATACTTTACTGGTGTATTTTCTCCACATATTGCAGAGGGTAACTTACTGGGTGTAATGCTACAGAATAAATGAGTACTGCACCAAAGCAATGCAGAGACTTGAACATTTTAACCAGACAAGATCAGTACAGTGCTGCTGTTACTTCACAAAGGTTGAGGGTGTTTTCCCAATTAGTATTCCATATCATACTTGAATATGATTGAGCTTAAAGTCCACTATGTTTGGTAAATATAGAGATCTTCTGCCAAAAAGCCAGATTCAGGTTGGCACACATTGGGTATGAAAGTGACCTGTAGCAAACTTGGGAAGTGTACTTCTGCTGAAGATAAAATACCACCATTACTCAAGGTTCTGTCATTTATCAGACTTAGAAAGGCAGTTCTCTACACTCCCAGTCACCTTAGAAATCTCTGTGTAAATCTTAAAATGTGCATCTGCTTTCTTGTATGACAGCTAAGGTCTGAAGAAAAAAATTTAAAAAAATGTGTTGAGGGGTCTTCATTATCTGGCACCCAAAATAAAGGAAGCACTAACATGATGTAAGACTCCAGTAAAGATAAATTAAGTATTGTATCATTTGGGAATGGTGCACAACTTACTGTGTATACAAATGCTGTGTGGATTGACTAAATGTGATGTATAATTGGGTGTGGAGGATTAATGTAATGATTTCTGGCCTTTCTCCTTGTTGTGACTTTTAACACCGTCACCATAATAATAACTTTTACTCATCAAAGCTTAATCTACATAAGGTGGTATGCCCCCTTTGACATCAGCCTGCTAGAGTGAACCATATGTTATAGTCCATTATTTACTTCTAATCTCTTTTTAGTGATTGACTGCTCACTGTTAATGTGTGTGTACAACATGAAACATGCAGTCAAAAGAAGAAAGCAAACTGGTCTCATATTTCATTTTGTTTCACCGTGTCCCTCTCGAAATGAGTAAGTGGCCTTGTTTTACACACAATTTAAAGAGTTTATATCTGCAGACATTTTGGCTCCCCAGGAAAGAGCTACATTTTTAAAAAGCATGTCCTGATTCTGTGAGATAAGTGAGGGTTTGGAACTCTGAATCAGGAGAAAGTCAAGGAAAATAACCCTGAACATGTTAAAGATGCTAAAGACATCTCTTTTTTACCAAAAGTTTTCATAAACACCATTCCATCTAACATATCAAGCTTTATTTTATGATATTTGTGGCTTTTGTTCAGAACACAGAGATTGTGACCTGCATTTCTTTTTTCTTTTACTGTACTTTCCAAAGGCAGGATGTGTCTTTTCATACATGCATAAAAGGAGGATTTGTTAAAGACAGAAGATTAAAAATGCCAGTGTCCAACAAACACTGTTCTTGACATTGATTCAGTCTGTGGTCTATGTGAGCCAGGTTTGTTAGTTGAGCTAAGTTTTGCACTTACGAGGACACTATTGAGTTATTAATGCATAGCTGTTCTTTCATTTTAGCCACAGCCATACACAAATCTCATAGGCCAAGTGTGTTGTCATGAAGGCAGACTTTTTTCCCTGTGTCCTGGTTTTGCTATACTTAACAGGTCAGGTTGCAGATGGAGGGGCCAAACCCACAGCACAGTCTTGCTTCAAATGCCAGGGCTATTACATTTTGGCTCCAAAATGGATAAGTAGGACAAATTGCCTCTTATCCAAAGTAATGGTTCATAATTATTTGCTCAGAAAAGAAGGGTTCTGGGTGCAGAAAAAAAGGCATTGGGTGGCTTTCCTGTCTGCACGGCAAGTGCCCCATTGATGTGTATTGATGCAATCTTACTGGATAGAGGTGAAAGCAGCTGTGCAATAACAAGGTTTTTTCTGACTCAATTTAAATCAAACTTTGAAAACTTTATATGAAGTTTCTAATAAAAAGGATCACACACTATTCTTTACCAGTTCTTATCTGGTCAACTGTGCAAGAGCAGAGTCAACCCAGAGCTTTATGAGGGGGCTCAGGAAGGTATTCCCAGTAGGTTTCACAGAGTCACTGCAAAGGCACGTTAAAGTCTGTGGGCAGCTTTGTTCAAATGTCCACACAATACAGCCTTATTTTTGCCACATTTGTCTACTTTCACCATCTTCCCAAACAGCAGAAATATTCAGGTGCATCTAAAAAATTATAATCTCATGAAAATGTTTAATATTTTTGTCACTCATTTCAGTAAGTGAAACCCATATATTATATAGATTCATTACACAGAGTGAACTAGTTCAAGCCTTTATTTCTTAAAATTTTGATGATTATGGCTTACAGATATTGAAAACCCTAAAATTCAGTGTCTCAAAAATAAGAATATTACATAAGATCAATAAAAAAAAGGATATTTTAAGTGGAAATGTCAGGTATCTGAAAAATATGTTCATTTCTATGCACTCAATACTTGGTTGGGCCTCTTTTTGCATGAATTACTGCATCAATGCGGTGTGGCATGGAGGCAATCAGCCTGTGACACTGCTCAATTGTAATGGAAGCCCAGGTTGCTTTGATAGTGGGCTTCAGGGTTACTTGCACTGTTGAATCTGGTGTCTCTCATCTTCCTTTTGACAATACCACATAGATTCTCTGTGGGTTTCAGGTCAGGCCAGTTTGCTGGCCAATCAAGCACAGTAACACCATGGTCATTGAACCAGCTTTTCGTACCTTTGGCAGTGTGGGCAGGTGCCAAGTCCTGCTGGAAAATGAAATCAGCATCTCCATAAAGCTTGTCAGCAGAAGGAAGCATGAAGGAAGCATGAAGTGCTCTAAAATGT